>VDFB02033774.1:0-42292 GCA_007258455.2 Sequoia sempervirens | reverse complement strand
ATTGCTTAATTTTTATGAACCATATAGCATATGCCACTCACAATACCCATTTGTAAAGATTGTCCTTGTAACAAAAAGCAACAATATGGCTACAAGTACAATCAATATAGTGAGAATCTTGAATTAACCTTTTTCTTTGTCTACTCTATGCAATTGTAAACAAAGGAGAAGGTTCATTCTAGAAACTCACCCTGTACTCTTTTCTTGAAGAATTTGCCACAGTTGGACTACTACACCACCTATCTTCTTCCAATCAAAAGCATTGCACCATGTAATAAGCTTTCATTAGAAAACGAAGACCATTTGTTTGTTTTTCTAAAAGAATAGAAATAAAGCTCAAGGAAATGACCAAAATGCAACCAACTCCCAAAATTACAATTGCAATATATAATGCTCCTACTGCGATCAATACTAATAGCCAAAACCAATAAAACACTAGCAAGCATTTTTTAGATTCAAGAGACACAAGTATAAATGTAAACCAGATTAACTACACAAACTATTTGCCATGGGTTCTTGTACCACAAATGTTCTAGCAATGAATTTGACTACTCTTTTGCATGAAGTCTAAAATTATTTCATCAAGCAATATTACTTGACTGCTTTATGGAAACATTACAATTAGAATTCTAAAACATATTTGACATAGTTTTTTATAACCCCAAGATACAATTTTCTAACTTCCCAAGCATTCAGTCTAAGTTCTCCAATTACAAAATCTCAAATTACTATTTGCTTGGTATCTTTGTTCCATGAATTTGATCGATAGGTAAAATATGCACAAGGATAATTGTAATTTTTTCTTTCTCTTAATTACTATGTATTTAAAGACTAATTAACAGCCACCTAATTAATTAGTTATCTGATGATACAAGGATGAATGACAAATATGGAATTGACTACTTTGACATGAGTGAAATGTCATATGGACCTATTAGCTGACATGCTACATATACTATGACTTTTCATTGCTTAATCCATCTACATGCAAGTACAAATCATAACCCATAATTAAAATGTCCACAAGGATATTTATAATTATTTCTTTCTTTTTATTATTATGTATTTAAAGACTAATTAACAACCACCTACTTAATTAGATATCAGATGATAGAAGAGTAAATGAGAGCTACCAACTTGATAAAAATGCCAAAGTTAACATGTGAATATCAAGGTGTCTAGATTTAATACTCATTGCATTCCCTGGAAGCACATTTTCCTAAGGAGTTTTGTAAAATAGTTCATTTGCCTTATAAATGCTTGCGTATTTTACATGTCTGCCTATAAGAACAATAACCACGACATCTAACAGAATTTAAATACTTGCTAACAGAAAATAGGTTTCTACTACATTCTTTTGTCTATCTCTGTGCAAATGAAAATTTCCTACAAAATGCCACCTCCTATCTTTCTGCACGTCTGACATGTATGCAGAACATGGAAGTATAGAAAAGGCACGTGGTTTCTTCTATAACTGTAGGCTACACCAAACTAACAAACATCGATAAAATAAATGAAAAAGAACTGCTTCATTATATGTCTATCTGCTCTTCCCATTTATTGGAGCTGAGGCAGAGGTATATTAAATCTACCCAAATTTCAATCATTTTGCACCAATTTCAATGCACAATTCTCTTTTCAACAAATTTTTCTATGTAATTTTTTGCAAATTCTTTTGATTCAAAATGTATATAAGCTATTAATGATATAGATTGAATCTTAGAAATGAGTTTAAAATTAAAAAAAATTGGGATCAATGACAAGTACATGCCTGCATGGCTACCATAATAATTTTTGGCAGCTCTCAAATGAGAATAACCTCAACCCTAGCTCATGGATTTCTTCAATGGTTTAAATGGTTGTAGCCCATTCAAACCATTACAGACTCTTTGGAAATTATGTTGTCTTACTCTAAAATACAATTTTAAACTAACGGAGCATGACATGTGCTATTTTCAAGGTAAATACATGTTGTAGTTACAATATTTCTACAAAATGGCATCTATTTGAATGTCTAACAGTGTTTAATTATTTAAATATAGATTATTACTTTATATATATATAATATTATCTTCAATGTATTTAATGTATGTGTTAAGTGTGAGTACAAGAGGAATGAAATGCAATCTTCTGAAGAAATTAATGGAGTAAGAGATCAGATTTAGCCATGTCTTCATTACTCAAAGTTAACATGTAAATATCAAGGTGTCTAGATTTAATACTCATTGCATTCCCCAGAAGCACATTTTCCTGAGAAGTTTTGTAAAAAAGTTCACTTGCCTTATAAATGCTTGTGAATTTTACATGTCTACCTATGAGAACAATAACCACGACATCTAACAGAATTTAAATACTTCCTGACAGAAAATAGGTTTCTACTGCATTCTTTTGTCTATCTCTATGCAAATAAAAATTTGTATTCTGCTATAGTAAATTCTCTAGTGCATTAGCTACTTTAAAGCACAATTTTTTTGATGTTGCTCTTGTTCTAGGTTTGTTTCTTTTTGTGGGTTATAACTACCTACTATTGTATTAGTTTCCCATTTTTTCTTCTACAAATGAATGAATATATAAACAAATAATCATATATAATAGTTTTTGTTTGATGAGTTTTGTCAAATAGTTCACCTATTTTCTGTATCTCCCATTGTTTGCATTTATGCCTACAAGGACAATAACCACAACTTTTAACAAAATCCCTCTATCCTTTATGCTTTGATGACAACATAAAAGCTCAAAGCAACACACTATCAACTCATTGTTCCAAAGCTCTCATTATCGCATAGGTTGAGACACTTTTGGTTCCAAAGCTCTCTTTATGGGACCGCTTTGCAGTAATAAAAAATATACAAACTTTACAGGGCTCACATGCATGAAGTAAAATGGACAAGAGGGTTTCTACATAATTCCTATCAAAGGAAGATGAAACCTTCGCATTTCAACAAGAAATTCGAATAGATAATACTAAAAGTACTTTAAAATACGAATTTATAATCAAAGTATAAGAATGCCTTAAAGCACTATGAAACCCTACTTGCATATCTCGTATCAAATAGATGAAAACAGTGAAAAGTTACCTCTTTTGACCTCAAGCAACTCGTTTCTTGCTGTCCAGTGCGTAATTCTACAACTACAAAATCTCTTGCTCGGCCACACAATAAACCAGTATGAAATACAACTTCCTTATGCACTTTAATGTAATGAAACTCTGAAAATTAACAAATTATCACCTCAAGTAACTCGTTTCTAGGTCTGGACTCTGCAACTATAACATCTCATGCTCAGTCGCTACAAACTCTTCCTCAGAACACATGCTTACAGAACACAAAAACAACACATGCAAAGCAATAGAAATGCATAGCAAGTGGCTCAACTCTATATTAAATGACCTAAGTACCCGGGCCATGCGTGGTCACTAAGCCATTCCAGCGCCTTCACCTCGAGCCAAATGCCATTTAATGCATTTAATTTGCATTCATGCATTACGTACATCTACCTGCCAGTTTTATAAACTATGCCTTTGCTTAAATTTATTTAATCAATCTATGCCCTCGCATTTTCCTCATATTTTAATGCATTTAATCTGCATTCATGGATTACGTACCTCTAGCCGCCAGTTTTTAAACTATGCCTTTGCTTAAATTTATTTAATCAATTTATGCGTTCGTATTTTCCTGAATTTTTAAAATGAAAATGATTTATAAAGCTATTCAGATGAATAGAAAAATAGATAAATGCTAATTTTCCAATATAAAAAATAGCTCTCCAAATTCAAACTATACAAAAAAATAAGTAATATGTTAAATGCCAAAATGTGATTGGCCGATGCTGCTGGTTAAAAGCATTCTGGGCAAATGCATAAGTATTCCTGCCTTGGTGGTAGGAACTAATAAAACAACTTCAAATTGATATCTTTTTATTTTTTATTCTTCTTTTTAATTGCATGCCATTTTGATGATAGATCATGAAATATGATGAGAAAATGCAGGTGAAAAAACATAATACACAATTAAAAATCTAAACATCAATATCTATATTAACTTGCACTTGTACTTAAACAATTAATAATAAATGCAAAATAATGAAAGAAATAAACTTAGACAAGTATAGATTTAAAATAAATAAATAAAAATTAAGTATTATGTGATTATGAAATATTTGCATATAGATTACAAAAATAAAGTAATATTTGCATAGCAAGTGGCTTAAATCTATATTAAATGACCAAAGTACCCTTGCCATGCATGGCCACCAAGCCATTCCAGCACCTTCACCTCCAGCCAGATGCCATTTAATGCATTTAATTTGCATTCATGGATTACGTACTTCTACCTACCAGTTTTATAAACTATGCCTTAAATTCTTAAATTAATTTAATCAATCTATGCGTTCGCATTTTCTTGATTTTGTTAATGCATTTAATTTGCATTCATGGATTACGTACCTCTAGCCACAAGTTTTATAAACTATTCCTTTGCTTAAATTTATTTAATCAATTAATGCGTTCATATTTTCTCGAATTTTTAAAATGAAAATGATTTATAAAGCTACTCGGACGAATAGAAAAATAGATAAATGCTAATTTTCCAATATAGAAAATAGCTCTCCAAATTCAAACTATACAAAAAAATAAGTAATATGTTAAATGCCAAAATGTGATTGGCCGATGCTACTCGAGAAAAGCATTCCGAGCAAATGCAATAGTTTTCCTGCCTAGCGACAGGAACTAATAACAAGAGATAGATAAGGCTTAAGTATGTGATTAGAATATAATTTCTGTTAGATTGTATAATACAAGTATTTCACTAATATTTATATATTTATAATATTAGTGAGTTGTATTATTTTTTTTTTAAAATTGATTGAATTTGTTTCAATATAAAGGATTTATATTGATCTTGTGCTACAATGTTAATAAATGCTTTTCTTTAAAAGTATTAGAAATATATATATTTAAATTTATAGATTGTATATCACATGAATTTTTATTTCAAGAGGTTCAATAAATTGTAGCCATTTGATGTATATATAATGTAATGTTGTAGATGTATATCTTCATTTCTTTACAAGTTAGGGAAAAGAAAATAGCATTATTAAGTACGTTTCACTCTAATTTTATTGTTCAGTTATGATAATTTTATTTAAGGGGTATAGCTTTACACCATTTGTTGACAAAAGTAATGTCCTTGAGGTTTTGGCCTAACTCTAGTGAAAGAAGTAAACCTTTGAGGGTTTGAATTTTACATTTGGTGGGTGCCCCTAGACTTGTATGTTGAATCATGTTATAGAGAGAGTGGCTTGCGGTAGGGCCGAAATACTAAAGAGATTGTCTGGGTAACCTCTCGTAGGTGTGTAATTCAGTGATAACCTAATTAATGTATTAGGGGTTGGGTAGTTTTAAATACTAATTTAGATAATGTTTGCCTCACCTACTTTCTTTACACTCGTTTAGGTTGAGAAAAGGTTGAGAAGGCCTGGAATGGCAAGTCGCCATCTTGTCCTCTTGAAAGATGAAACAACTCCACATTAGTCTGCATAGGGGCCAGAAATTGGTAGAGACTACCAGGGTAACTCTTGGTGAGGGCCGGTAGTCTAGGAAGATTCACTAGGGTAACCTATCCTGACAATGTGATGACACTCTTAGTCTATACCATGATGGTGTTCCTTGTGTTCAGTTTTCTATTTTGATGTGATTTGTTACTTGAATTCTATCTATTTGAATTTGTAATTGTAATGTCGTTATGTGAATCTGTAAACCACATAAGTGTAAAGTTATGTCTTCTTTGTTTGTGGACCTGTCAATTATCTCATAGCATGGAGGGAGTGGACCTTCGAGTTTCACGTGGTTGGGAGGAAATCGTGCTCTATCTTCCTTGGATATTCTTACAGATGATCCTAAGTTTGCAAATGGTTCCAGTTACCTCTTGGATCGTGATTGTTGATGCAAAGCATATTCATGGATATGGACGTCAATTGTGTTGTGATCACTTTCTACTTTGTAAACTCACCTCTTGTATAAGAGTGTACTCATTGTACCATCTTATTGTTGAATTGAGATTTGTTGAAATCTCTCATTTTGTAATCTATTCAGTTGGATATTTGATTATATTAAGTTATGTAAACTAGAACATTTGTGACATTAGTTTTGTACTTGAATTATGATAATGTTTTGAGTTTATTTAATATGTTTTTGTAACACTATCTTGGAAACATATAGCAATTGTGTAATTAATTAACTTTAGAAAAAAAGTTTATTCAGTTAACTTTACTCTTTAAACTTTGTTATAACGGTAACCAAGGCGGGGTGTTATAGATTGGTATCAGAGCCAAGTTCTAACACTGGGTGCTCTGGATTAATGAGCCCATTAGGTTGCTTAGGAAGTTAGATTTTGTTGATGTGTTTTCTCTGTTTGTTTTGTTTGTCTTATAATAAGACTTGTTATGGTTTCTCTGTAGGATCATGCCTAGGCATTATGTTAGAGGTTGTGGTCATGGCCTTGGAGGCGGTCATGGAGGTAGTTAGTGGGAATCACCTCCCCAAGTTTCTCTTGAGTCGTTGAGCACTGTGGTAGCCGTGGACAAGGCTCAAACTGTTGAAGAGAATCTATCTACAGTCTTAGGTGGATAGACAGGGGTCTAGATTGGCAATGCACCTTCCATTGGTGTTGGATGTCAGGGTGGTCAATCTCAAGTTGCGATGTTCTCCAAGGGACTTCAGGTACCTACTAAGGGTGAGTAGCAGCAACCCTCGTAGTCAGAGCATAAGGGTTCTCACTCCCAACAAAGTGGTATTTGGTTTCAGAAGAAAAGATATTAGAGTTGGCTATGATCTACTCGTAATTGTTTCTATCAACCAACACAGAGTTCTCAGTCTGTTGTTAGTGGAGGTAGTATTCCACGGTCTAGTGTACCTCCAGGTGATAGAGGATTTAGGAGTATAGAATGTTTCACTTGTGGTCAACAGGGCCACATTGCTCGTCAGTGTCCTCAAAAAGGCACTTCTGGGTTCAGTCAAAGATTGGTGGCTTTTGAGCGGATAGTAGGAGATGTAGGCATATCACATAGGGTGTTTACTGCGGTGGATAACCACCAGGTCGAGCACCAGGGTGCAGTTAGAGAGGTTACTCGTGGAGGAAAGGCATCATTCTATGAGAACCGTGCATGTGCTTCAGAGTTAGGAGTTGATCCTCAGGGATCAAGATGTTGACTGGGGACGGGTCTAGTGGGATCCTAGTGATGAGTCTTTTATCTCTTCAGAGGATGTATTCTAGATGTGTGTGTTATTTAATTTCTGTTTGTTGGCCTCCAGGAGTAAGCCTTATCCTAGGGGGGGAGGATGTAGTGTCCCTTCCATTTCTACAAATTGTTTAGTTGATTATGTTTGATAGATGCTTTAGATTACTTTGATATTATGTTGTTTTATTTTTGAGGTGATTCTGGATACTATATAGTTTTGATTTTGTGGATGATACATTGACATCCTGGTTATTGGGTTATTTTGGTTCGATGATACTATGATAGATTCATTCATGATATGGCTTATTGGTTATGATTATTGCTTATGTTATCATGTTGATATGATTGTATATGATTGATCTTGCTTGTTGTGTCAGTGGATAAGACAGTGTAGCATTACTCATTCGTGAGTGCCCTGCTACACTATAATTCTTATTCATGGTGTGTTTTCTAACATGAGTATATATATGTTTTAACCTTGATATTTTCCTGTAGACACAGGTACCGGGTAATGGCTCCACCTGCTTGTCAGGTCTGACCATACCCTAATTCATTATAAATATGTTGTCAGAGGTATTGACAAGTCCTTGTGAACCATCGTTCTTTTTCGAATGAGTATCTTTATGTTACCCTGTGTAGTTGTCTAGTGTATTTGTCATGTTCATTTGTATTGTTTGTGTGAGTTGATTTGTTTAAATTAAAATTAAACAGGTTAATTATTGTTCTTTAAAAGGTTTAATTGAATTAAGTTATTTTGATTATATGTTATTTTATTGAAATATAAAATCACTATGATTTGGTGATGGTATGATTTATTAAGTTAAATTAAAAGGGATATTTAATTAATTTCATTTGTTGATTTTAATTGTGCAAATTTTAATTAAGGAAAAGAAGATATTTTAAAGAGTATATTTTCAAAAGTTAAATTTCTAGAAACTAGACTTGTGTGAAAATATCTTAGATATTTATAACTGCATGAGCGATTATAGAATGCATGATTACAAACGGATAAGTTGTAACTTGGGGAGTAAATTGTATTAATTAGCCTTTAGGGTTGCAAAAAAATGGGGGATTCACGGTGATTTTCTGGAAGAGCCTTCACGACAATAATTTGGAGGAAATTTTGCTTGGAAGGGAGTTATACGGGAGTCTTCTGGAAAAGCTAGAGGACAGTTTTCTTGATTAAGAAAAGTTTTAGATGTGGTCTTCTGAGTTCTTCATATGTTTGAGTGCAAATTAAACAGGAAACACAGGTTCTTTTCTTTTATTATCTGAAATTTATTCTGAAGTAGACAAAATCTTTTCGTTCGAATGCTGATTGTTTCAAGAAAATTATTGTTTGTCTATAGAATTTATTTCATCTTCTTGAACTTGTGCATGCAATAGAGAAATGATTAAAACGTGAATTTTTGAATTTAAAAAAAAAAAACGTAGTATACAGTATGAATCTTTGGAATTAGATGAGATTCGCATGAATCTTTTTTCGAGCAAGTGTCTGGGATTTTCAAATTGTCTTCATTTAACATTTCTCTCATCTTAATGGTTGAAGGCTGTGTAGGATTTATATATATATACACTGAGATTTCCATTCTGGCATGCTGTGTTGTTTGAGCCATAAGCTATTGACAATGTTGCTTGAGACAATCTACTTATGATCCTTGGCACTGTTCATTGTTTCTTCTAGAAATTCTTTATACCCATGTTTGCTTAAAATTAAATCGCCCTTATTATACCATCAATTTTATATGGTAGCTTTGTGATTATTTTCTTCCAAGGAAGTCAATGTATTGACTATGAAAATTACTATTTCATGAATGTGTATATTATCTGGTTTGGGCTGCATTTTATTCATTTTGATTTTTTTTGCAAATTTCCGTCACTGCATCATTTAGACAACACAGGGAATGGATGTTTAAATAACCTCTTGATTTCATCTACTACTTCTCACAGTGGCAACACTTGAGCATGGTAGGGTTTATAGATTTAAATAATCACCTTGATATTTTACGCAATCTATTCCTGCAGCATCATTTGATCATGGTAGGGCGTAAAGATTCATTTAACCTCCCTGATTCTTTTGGAAAGCACCTCACTGTTATGGCACTGCCCCTGTTATAATTTTGCAAGTAAGCCAGCCTTGATGGCTTTGTTTAATCTGAAGATGAAGATTCTTGGTTATGTAAATCATGTTTAATGTGTTGACCTGTTTGCATTAGAATACTTCAATTTTACTTTATGAAGTCGATATTCTCCATAATTAAGATTTGTTGATTCCTTATGCAGTAATAGTATTTGAATAGAGTAAGGTGTAAAGAGTTAGTGAATCTCATTGATTTTACCCATAACCTTTTAACAGTTGTAGTGCATGAATATAGAGGTCTGTCGAGGTTTATGATCTCGTGCCTAATTTAATCATTTCATATTGCTACCATCGATTTTAAAAGGAATTCTATCATTGGCTGTAAGGAATTGTCTCTTACAACTGATTTAGGAGAATGCAATATCTGTAAACATGCTTTTTATTTTTCCGGTTAATCTCTAGCTTGCTCCTCTTTATTAGTTGTTCCCAGAATATACTTTACACCTTATGTGATTAGTGACTCTTATCAAATAGTAGGTGCGGTGAAGACCAATGTTTTTGTATACTTGTAAAGCAAGATATTTTAAACACTAGCATAAATATCTCCATCTTTTTAGACTTTATCACTACTATGTTACTTTAGTTAAGTTCGCGACCTAATTGTATGTAGTTTCCTTATTCTGGTATTCTGCAATTTCTGTCGCTTTTTATCCTTTAACTCTGTATATTTTTCAGATCATCAATACCTTAGATATTATATTCTCCCTTAGTTATTTTGTTATGAGTTATTTTATACAAGCATGCTTACCTTATTGTTGTTAAATGAACTAGCGTAGCATCCTCCTCCTAAGCTGTATCTTTCAGTTTAGTATTTGTCTTTAGGTTAGAGAGAAGAATTTAGGTGTTATACCATAGAAATACCTGCTAGTGAGTCCGCACAGTTATCTTTTCCTAATGTTTGCTGAATAATCTTGATCAAAGATCTAATTTTAATTACTGCCTGTAACTTATAAATTTCATTTTGAATCATGTTTTTCTCTCTCACCAGCGCAGTTTGCTAAGATAATGAATTCTTCTTAGGAATTCAGTAATTTCCTTGAAACTTTGTTATTTATGGTAGTGTAACACATTTGATAAAATATGCACTGGCTGAAAGTAAAACTTTGGGACTTTCTGATTAAGGGAAATATACCATATTTTAATATTGTCTCTCATTAAACATTATTCAACCCTTAGATTGTGAATACTCCACCAAGAATTGGTACTTCTCTCGTACATTTCTTCATGCACACAGTCCTGGATGATCCGTGCCTTTATTCATGTTGTATTATGCATGCATTTAAAAGTATAGATCATATATGTATTACTTAAATTACATCTGAAACAATCTATGTTGAGTTATTAATGCATGGCATTATGTTTACTTTACTTAGATAAAGATATATATATATATATATTTGCAAATTGTCATTTTTCATGTTGATGCGTTCTTTTCTATGTATGAGTTGTAAGTGGCAGTTATTTTAATGTTGAATTAACTTTACAGTTAGATGAAATATATATTTAGCGCAGTAGTCAAAGGGTTGTTATTGTTTTTAATAAATACTCTTATTTTGGGTAAGATAACTTAAGTACTTGATTGCATGGCTTCTATTTAATTCTTAATGAAGTGGTGGAGAACTAAATACTTTGTCCTTAGAACGAATTATTTACATGTCTTACAGTGGCAATGTCTTTACTTGAAAATCATAAATTATATAACTATTAGTTATTAGATATATACAAAGATTCGGGCGTTAGTTAAGTGTAAGTTTATGAACAAAATAATAAGAGATCGATATGGCTTAAGTATATGATTAGAATATAATTTATGTTAGATTGTATAATACAAGTATTTGTCTAATATTTATATATTTATAATATTAGTGAGTTGTATTATTTTATTTTTAAAAGTGATTGAATTTGTTTCAATATAGAGGATTTATATTGATCTTGTGCTACAATGTTAATAAATGCTTTTCTTTAAAAGTATTAGAAATATATATATTTAAATTTATAGATTGTATATCACATGAATTTTTAGTTCAAGAGGTTCGGTAAATTGTAGTTATTTGATGTATATATAATGTAATGTTGTAGATGTATATCTTCTTTTCTTTACAAGTTACGGAAAAGAAAATAGCATTATTAATTACGTTTCACTCTAATTTTATTGTTCAGTTATGATAATTTTATGTAAGGGGTATAGCTTTACACCATTTGTTGTTGACAAAAGTAATGTCCTTGTGGTTTTGGCCTAACTCTAGTGAAAGAAGTAAACCTTTGAGGGTTTGAATTTTACGTTTGGTGGGTGCCCCTAGACTTGTATGTTGAATCATGTTATAGAGAGAGTGGCTTGCGGTAGGGGCTGAAATCCTGAAGAGATTCTCTGGGTAACCTATCGTAGGTGTGTAATTCAGTGATAACCTAATTAATGTATTAGGGGTTGGGTAGTTGTAGATAATGTTTTCCTCACCTACTTTCTTTACGCTCGTTTAGGTTGAGAAAAGGAGAAGGCCTGGAATGGCAAGTCACCATCTTGTCCTCTGGAAAGATGAAACGACTCCACATTAGTCTGCATAGGGGCTGGGAATCGGTAGAGACTACCAGGGTAACTCTTGGTGAGGTTCAGTAGTCTAGGAAGATTCAACAGGGTAACCTATCCCAACAATGTGCTGACACTCTTAGTCTATATGATGATGGTGTTCCTTGTGTTTAGTTTTCTATTTTGATGTGATTTATTACTTGAATTGTATCTGTTTGAATTTGTAATCGTTATGTCATTTTGTGAATGTGTAAACCACATAAATGAAAAGTTTTGTCTTCTTTGTTTGTGGACTTGTCAATTATCTCCTAGCACGGAGGGAGTGGACCTTCAGGTTTCACGTGGTCGGGAGGAAACCGTGATCTATCTTCCTTGGATATTCTTGTAGATGATCCTAAGTTTGCAGATGGTTCCAGTTACCTCTTGGATCATGATTGTGGATGTGAAGCATGTTTGTGGATATGGACATCAGTTGTGTTGTGATCACTTTCTACTTGTAAACTCACCTCTTTTATAAGAGTGTACTCATTGTACCATCTTATTGTTGAATTGAGATTTGTTGAAATATCTCATTTTGTAATCTATTCAGTTGGATATTTGATTATATTAAGTTATGTAAACGAGAACATTGATGACATTAGTTTTGTACTTGAATTATGATAATGTGTTTAGTTTATTTAATGTGTTTTTGTAACACTGTCTTGGAAACTTTATAGCAATTGTGTAATTAATTAACTTTCAAAAAAAAAATTATTTAGTTAACTTTACTCTTTAAACTTTGTTATAACAGTAACCAAGGTTGGGTGTTACAAGGGTTATGCATCTTTTCTTTTATAAAGCAAATCATATGATGTAATTTTCAATTCTCAAATAATAATTATTTGCACATCTTCTTGCAAATCTCTCCTTTTTATGTTTTTCTCTTCTGTGGAAGGATGTTCTAGTTTGCAAATCTGGTCATGGTTTCTAACATGGTATCAGAGCCTTGATTTGAAGCCCCTTCTCAATTTTTTGAGTAAATCATTATAGGATTCATTTAGGATTCCTCGAGGGTATCGTACCTTGAGTTCATCTATGAGGTATTTTTGATCTGATCAGGCTTCACCATTGGATTTAGAGCGCTAGAAAAAGTTAGGATTGACTTTTGTTTTACAGATTTTGGCCATCATTTGCTAGTTCTATAGCTAGCCAAATTTTTGGAGTAGTTTGAGCACAAACAGAGGTCACCATCGCGTTCGCAGTGGCCAAAAACCCTAAGATTTCCTTTCATTTTGTCAATTTTGGAGAAAGTTATTTTTGAGGAAAAAATTTTTGCCAGGGAGGTTGTACGGCCTCCCCAACTCACTTCTCGAGGCATGAAAATTAAAAAAAAAATTTGAAAAAAAAGAGGTTCTCATTTTTTTGCGCCGATGCTTATAGAGTTAAAAGGGCTACCACTGGGTGACCAATAATCTACCACCGCCACCAAAGGCGCCAGCCCAAATGCCACCAACTCTTTAGCCCCTGCAGGCTCCTTCAAACTTCATCGGCGGTAATATGTATGATTGAGAGTAGAGCCTAGCCCTCGACATTTTCCTCAGCATAGAGAATCTTTGGAGATTCTTCAGTATATTTCATCAACAATGATCTTCTTAGGTGACCGAAATCTTGAAGATTCCTCAGGAATATTTGAGCAAAGTAGCTATTTGCAAACGACTGTCAAATTTTTTGCAGGGGGGGAAATTTTTTTAGTGAAGTGCTAATGTCAGCATGACATCACCCGGCCGTACGACCCTCTTTGCCCCTCCTAGCCCCGATTTTTCCTAAAGGAGCAATATTTTTCTTTTGGCCATAACTTGGGCATACAGTATCGAAATTAGGCAAACAAGATATTGCTAGAAAGATGGTTCCGAGCACTTTCTATTGGTGTTGTTTATTTTTTAGTATCTTTCTGTTTACCTAAATCTATTGATGTTTGAAGTCAAATATTCATTTTGGGCTTCTGAGCTCATAACTTTTTGCCACGATCTCCGATTTTCATCTTCTTTGCAGCATTGGAAAGGTATTGAGGAGCTCTATCTTACTATCCATTCTCTTTTTTTGTATCTTTCCCTAGTTTATTGTTATTCAATATTTATCCCAATGGGTTTTTTGGAGATTACTTGGATGTTTTGGCAGGTGGAAAGGTGAAACTTGAATATTTTCACTTAATTTCAGTACCACTTCATGTTATTTTATGTTTATGCATGCATTAGAATTCTCTCCTTTTATAATCATTAGGTTATTCCAACAAATGAACTAAGATAAAGTTCCATCTAGGGGGTTTCTTGCATAATAAATCTGATTAGAGTGTAGTTTACACTTTGATCTCCATATCCATTTTGATTTGTTGGTAGCTCGTATGGGTTATTTGGTTTCCTAGTTTCTTTTGGCCACATTTTTGCTATAGCTTAACACATATTGGATTCATCAGTTCACACTTCAGTTGATAAATTATGTTTCTTGATCCTCATTGGTTCAAATTCTTCTCAGTTTGAGGGCCATGTTTTTATGGTTACTATTCCAGAGTATTCATGGTACTCCTTCCCATGGAAGAGTTTTAGTCACAGTTTGGCATTGGAATTGAGATACATGGCTTACAGATTCTGTCATCATTTCATCTACTATTGCTTCATGGATTCTAGGGTTGTTCTAGTTTGTGAGTTTTCCAGTGTTTTGTGGCATCGGGTCTGCTATCACATTATCATGATTCTGGTTTTGGTTTCAGTTGTAGACAAAAGTATCTTTCCTTGCTTGTCAAATTGCGGTTCTAGTGTTACTCTGCAGTGTTCTTCTAGTACTTCTTTTTAGCAGTCATCTCATTGTAGGGGGATTTTTTCCCACTGGGTTTTCCTTCTCTACCTTATTGCATTTGTACTTGGGTACCTGATCAAGCCTTGTTGTCGGGACCCATTCATGCTTTCTTGCATTCATCTTAGTTTTAGGTGCATGCTTTGTTAGTCTCCCTAAGTTGCACTTATGTGGGGGTGTTGGTGTAATTAATATTTAATTACACTTTACATAAGTTTACTTAGGTAATTATTTAATTCCTAGGTTAATTAGTTGTCATCCTTATCTTGTTGAGCTATCTTGTTGCTCAAGATAAGATTAGGGTATGCATATTTTCTTTTATAAAGAAAATCATATCTTGTAATTTTCAATTCTCGAATAATAATTATTTGCACATCTTCTTGCAAATCTCTACTTTTTCTATTTTTCTCTTTTGTGGAAGGATATTCTGGTTTGCAAATCTCATCCTGGTTTCTAACAAGTATGTGTTGGTCATCCTTGAACACTTGAAAATTCTAAACATTATCAGGGACTGCTAGAATTGAAACTAGCTCAACTAAAAATCTTTTCAATTTGGAGTCCTGCATAGGCTCCAAAGCACTAGCAGTAACTACCAAAGCATTTGTAATCTGATTTCACTCCCTAGGAATCAAAGTAATTCCAAAAGCATCGAAATCCTTGATCAGATTCCAAACCCTATTTCTGTAAGCAACCAATCTTTTATTATGGCAAGTAAATTGGCTGCAAACCTGTTTGATAATGAATTTAGAGTCCCCCATCACCATAAGAGATGTGACCTTCTTCTAGTGAGCAAACATTAAGCCCCTTGCAAGTGCTTCATACTCTACCATGTTGTTTGTACAACCAAATTGTAGCCTATAGGTAGCAAAGTAAGTCTTCCCTTTTGGATTGGTTAATTCCACCCCTGCTCCACTTCCTGATTTGGACTTAGAGCCATCAAATTTTAGACTCCATAATTTATTTAGGGTTGGGGTCTCTTTCTTTTTCTATTCTATAGTCTTTTGTTTGGAAGAAGTATATGATGGCTCGAACCAGTGTTGATCATCAGTATTTCAAAGTGACTAGGGGCACAGTTCACCCAAAGATTCCCCTGGATTGAAATTTTTTTCAGTGAGTGATTCTTGCACCTCCTCTTGAGTCAGGTCATTATTTAGTACCTTTGTCACCAATCCCCTGGGCATTGGAAGTGTTTCTAGGATAAGTGCAATTGGAAAAGACTAAGATTCCTCAGCCCCTAGTTGTAATTCAGAACAAAGAACCTAAGTCTACTCAGGTTGAGAAGATGATTCCTTTTGAGTAGAGTAGGCTCTTGTAAGGATGGTTGCATCCTTTTCTTGAAAAGGAAACTCATTAATAGTGGCCTAGGGTTGACACTCTCCAGTTTCTTTTACTAAGGAGACATGTTTCAAGACATCTACATAGGATTTTCAGGTTAACTCAGAATGATTTTGGTAATGAACCCTACACCAGTTAGGAAGTAGGAGACTGCACATATAAACCTCCTCTCCTAGTACCATCCTATCCTTTTGTAATTTCATTATTAGGACTTGTTGATTAACAGTAATCATTGGGTCATTTTACTTCGAGAGGGGTGAGTCATTAGAATGAAGTACTGAAAAAGTCATGACCTCCTCCTGCTTATAAACTCCTATCTCAGTTTCAAAATAGGCTACTTCATTAGGGGAGTCATACTTAGTAATCACATGTTTGAGCCTGGGCTCACTTTCAATTATGATCTAGCTTGCTATCCCTTTCCAAGGCAGCCACATGTGTGAGAAATCCAAAGACACATATCCACCTAGACTATTCATTAGGTCTGTGCTTAAGAGCATCCCATAGGTTTCTGGGATATCTACGACTTGGATATCCACATAAGTTTGGATCCTTGGATCAGATCCAATCTGTACATGGATATTTTTTAGCTCTCCTACCACATTAACTTCTGATTTGTCTAACTAGATAACCTTTTTATTTGTCTGGAGTGGGCTTAGACCTAACTTCCTACAAATGGAAAATGGCATGACATTCCCCCACACCCTAGAATTGAGTAGATAGTTATGTAAATTCTTTCCAAAAATTCTCAAACTTAGCAAGAAAGGTGGAGTACCAGTCTTACCTTTATAGAGAGTTGCATTCATCTCATTGTCAAGAGTCACCTTTTCTCTTCCTTTTGACCTGTTTGCTTCCACCAAGGCTTTCAATAGGATTTCCTTTTGTGTCAGTCACCATTTCAAAATATCAAAGAAACACATTGAAGTCTTCTACCTTTGCATTTCTATAATGAAATCAAATTCTAAAAAATTACTAACCTGATATTTAGGAATTGAAGATGAATTACCTTTTTTCTAAGAATCTAATGGTCCCTTTAGTGGTGGTGGATTATTATCAACATCTTGATTTGGCAGGACCATATTATTAGGAGGGGCAGATGTCGTGAATGGGCCTCTATTTTGATTTCTAAGGAAGTGGACTCCCTTGGTTTGGAAGGCTTGGGAATCATACACATATTCTACTGTTTCATTTTCTTCATGGTTGGGAAATGGAAGCTCTTCCTCAAAGATATCATATGCTAGGGCAGTATCTGTTGATCCAACAAATTTGCTGGATGCACCCTAGAATGGAGCATCAACTTGAGCTATCTTAACCATTTTTTCCATCTCTGGGAAATTTACCTCAGAATGAACTGATGTATCATGTAGTCTACACCAATTAGTCATAAGGTGGAGGTCTACCACATTGGAAGTGTGTGGCCTTTCATCTCCCATTTGATAATTGTGAGAGACTTCTCCATTATTGGGTCTAGTATTCCATGGCCTATTGTTGTTAGGCCTCTGACTGTAAAGTCTATTCTAAATTTGATAGTTTTGATTAGAGGAGTTTTGGTTCTAGAAATTCCTATTGATGTTCTAGTTGGCATTGTAATTCTGATTGGGATTCTGGTTTGGATAGCCACCCTAATTAGAATATCCCCCTGACTCTAAAAACCTTGGTTTTGGTTGTGAGGGGGATTCTGTCTAAGTTGAGCCATGTCATTAGACATCTGAGATAGTGTCTTTTTGAGAGTCTCCATCTCATTGGTCAGTTGGAGAGTCTTTTCATTTTCTAAATTCTTCACAAGAAAATATTGATTAACTAAACTTCATCCTCCAGCTTGATTTTGGTAGTTTTGATTTTGTTGAGAGGAATCCTAGGGACCATTATTAAAAAAGGGCATGGGAGGTGAAGCTTGGAATTCATAGATGGGTCCGTATAGGGAATAGGATATCCCTGGAACCATATTGAACAAAGGGGGTTGATTGGACATTGGGTATCCTAAAGGAGGGAGAACTCATCCTAGACTCCTGGATTGCAAATTGATCTGTTGTTGCAATTGAATGGTGAGATGATATACCTTAGCCAAAGAATTAGTTATGTTAGCATTATAGGTCCTTTTTAAGAACAAGCCAATCAAAGGGTCCACAACCCTTAAGTATGCCAAGATGGCAATGTTCTCAGCCACCAAGTAAGGATTTTTCAACCTTCGGTACTTTCTCTAGAACCTAGTGTTGAATAGAGGGAGTGGTTCATGATATTCCTTTCTTATGGTGGCAAACTTGTCGTAGAGGATAGTAGGGTCTACGTAAACCCTGAACTGATTGATAAAATCATTTTCCAAATCCATCCAACCTCGAAGCAATCCTTGGGGTAAGTTCAGGTAACAATTCTATTCCATGTCTCCCAATGAATAGGGAAAATAGTCTACACACAACGTCTTGATGAGCCAGCTGAACATAGGTATAGGCATCCTTAAATGCCTATATATGTTCCTCAACACTTCTTGACTCCCCATGCATGTACTTAGGACAAAACCTCTCTAGGTTCTTTGGGAGATCATGTATACCTGCAGGGATAGTCCCCAATGGTGAAGGATTATTAACGAAGTAAGCCATTGGGGGTGGTGGTGGGGGTTGAACTAGCTGTTGGATGGGCTGAACCAACTATAATCACACTTGAGATGGATTTGGTGGTGGATTGAAAGTTATCTACTGGAGTATTGGTGAAAATCCTGGTGGAGTGAGTGGAGCTAACAAGGGTAGTATGATGGTTGCCCCAATCTTGTGAATCTTGTGTCTTGTTGGGGTCTTCAGTTCTATGAAAGGTGGCGGGTTGTCAGTTGATTGAAAAACTCTATGGGGCCTCTTTGGTGAGGAAAACCCAAAATTATCTAGTTTGCTCTTTTTCCCTCCTAGCACTAGATCTGTTAATGGTCAGAATAGCACAACATGTAAATAGAATATTGCTATTTTGTTTCTCCTAAAAGAGAAAGATAACACATGGATACCTAACTCCCAAGGTCCTATTAATCAGTTCATGACTGTGCTAATTTCACTCAATGGGTGATGTAACTATAATGTTCTAGGGGCCTACTAGTGTTGAGCTTCTAGATTTTTCTAAGATCAAACATATATTCAAACCTACTTTAACTAGTGGTTTTAAAGAAATAGAAAAAGATAGATCAAAGCTTTGGAACTGAAGAGAATGTTAATTCACCTAAGTAATCAGACCTGTTGCCTTCCAAGGAATTCTTAAACTAAAACTTCAAAATAAAATCAACTTGCAATTAACATAGTTTCATTCATTCACAGTGCAAACTTTAACAACAAATTGTAAATCATCATTTAAATAGAACATAAGATAAAATTTCATTCCTTGAAAGACTTCCAAATCAAATAATTAATCCAAGATAAATACCATTCTAGAGCATAAAATGAAGTAGATTTAAATCTGCCTACTACTATTGCTGAAACAGATAAACAACATTTAAAAATCTGGCAAAATCACTAGTGTATAGAAAACTCATGTCTTCAAATCATCTCCATCTACAATAAGAAAACTTGAAAGATACATCACTACCTTCTACTCTCGAGTTTCTCTACCTTCTAACCCTAACTTGCTAACCCTAACCAGAAGAAGAAGATCCAAAAGAAGATAAAAGATCAGATCTAAAAAGCTAACTCTTTCTCAAATTAAAAGTCCCAACCCTTTACAAAGAGGAGAAAAATACCATATATACATGTGCCCTCAAAAAATCAGCCCCATTTTAGGGTTTACAATATATGTCAGTTTGTAGCAAAGTCGGCCCTAGAAGAGTTTCAATAAAGTCAATGAGGAATTAAATGTGCATACCCTATTCATGTAGGTGAAATATTGCTCCCAAGCATGGCCTTCAGATCTTTTAAAAT
This sequence comes from Sequoia sempervirens, assembly GCA_007258455.2. Classification (NCBI taxonomy): domain Eukaryota; kingdom Viridiplantae; phylum Streptophyta; class Pinopsida; order Cupressales; family Cupressaceae; genus Sequoia; species Sequoia sempervirens. The sequence continues at coordinate 22,341 of VDFB02033774.1, read as the reverse complement.
CGATGGTAGCAATATGAAATGATTAAATTAGGAATGAGATCATAAACCTCTACAAACCTCTATATTCATGCACTGCAACTATTAAAATGTTATGGGTAAAATCAATGAGATTCACTAACTCTTTACACCTTACTGTGTTCAAATACTATTACTGCATAAGGAATCAACAAATCTTAATTATGGATAATATCAACTTCATAAAGTAAAATTGAAGTATTCTACGACAAATAGGTTAGCACATTAAACATGATTTACATAACCAACAATCTTCATCTTTAGATTAAACAAAGCCATCGAGGCTGGCTTACTTGCAAAATTATAACAAGGGAGGCGCCATAACAATGAGGTGTTTCCAAAAGAATCAGGGAGGTTAAATGAATCTTTACGCCCTACCATGATCAAATGATGTTGTAGGAATAGATTGCGTAAAATATCAAGGTGATTATTTAAATCTATAAACCCTACCATGCTCAAGTGTTGCCACTGTGACAAGTAGTAGATGAAATCAAGAGGTTATTTAAACTTCCATTCCCTACATTTTCTAAATGATGCAGCGACGGAAATTTGCTAAAAAGAATCAAAAGGGATAAAATGCAATCCAAACCAGATAAGATACACATTCATGAAATAGTAATTTTCATAGTTAATACATTGACTTCCCTGGAAGAAAATAATCACAAAACTACCATATAAAATTGATGGTATAACAAGGGCGATTCATTAAGCAAACATGGGTATAAAGAATTTCCAAAAGAAATAATGAACAGTGCCAGGGATCATGAGTAGATTGTCTCAAGCAACATTGTCAATAGCTTATGGCTCAAACAACATAGCATGCCAGAATGGAAATCTCACTGTATATATATATAAATCATATGCAGCCTCTAGCCATTAAGATGAGAGAAATGTTAAATGAAGACAATTTGAAAATCTCAGATGCTTGCTTGAAAACAGATCCATGCGAATCTCATCTAATTCCAAAGATTCATACTGTATACTACGTTTTTTTTTTTTTAAATTCAAAAATTCATGTTTTAATCATTTCTCTGTTGCATGCACAAGTTCAAGAAGATGAAACGAATTCTACAGACAAACAATGATTTTCTTGAAACAATCAGCATTCGAATGAAAAGATTTTGTCTGCTTCAGAATAAATTTCAGATAATAAAAGAAAAGAACCTATGTTTCCTGTTTAATTTTCACTCAAACATATGAAGAACTTGGAATACCACATCCAAAAAAATTCTTAATCAAGAAAACTATCCTCCAACTTTTCCAGAAGACTCCCGTATAACTCCCTTCCAAGCAAAATTTCCTCCAAATTACTGTCGTGAAGGCTCTTCTAGAAAATCACAGTGAATCCCCCATTTTTTTGCAACCCTAAAGGCTAATTAATACAATTTACTCCCCAAGTTACAACTTATCCGTGTGTAATCATGCATTCTACAATCGCTCATGCAATTATAAATATCTAAGATATTTTCACACAAGTCTAGTTTCTAGATATTTTAACTTTTGAAAATACACTCTTTAAAATATCTTCTTTTCCTTAATTAAAATTTGCACAATTAAAATCAACAAATGTAATTAATTAAATATCCCTTTTAATTTAATTTAATAAATCATACCACCACCAAATCATAGTGATTTAATATTTCAATAAAATAACATATAATCAAAATAACTTAATTTAATTAAACCTTTTAAATAACAATATTTAACCTATTTAATTTTAATTTAAACAAATCAACTCACACAAACAATACAAATGAACACAACAAATACACTAGACAACTACACAGGGTAACATAAAGATACTCATTCGAAAAATAACGATGGTTCGCAAGGACCTGTCAATACCTCTAACAACATATTTGTAATGAATTAGGGTACACTCAGACTTGACAAGCAGGTGGAGCTATTACCTGGTACTTGTGTCTATAGGAAAACATCAAGGTTAAAACATATATATAATCATGTTAGAAAACACACCATGAATAAGAATTACAACGTAGCAGGGTACTCACGAATGAGTAATGCTACACTGTCTTATCCACCAACACAACAAGAAAGATCAATCATATCCAATCATATCAACATGATAACATAAGCAATAATCATAACCAATAAGCCATATCATGAATGAATCTATCATAGTATCATTGAACCAACATAACCCAATAACCAGGATGTCAATGTATCATCCGTAAAATCAAAACTACATAGTATCCAGAATCACCTCAGAAATGAAACAACATAATATCAAAGTAATCTAAAGCATCTATCAAGTAGAATCAACTAAACAATATGTTGAAACAGAAGGGACACTACAACCCTAATCTTATCTTGAGCAACAAGATAGCACAACAAGATAAGGATGACAACTAATTAACCTAGGAATTAAATAATTACCTAAGTAAACTTATGTAAAGTGTAATTAAATATTAATTACACCAACAATACTTGTCTTCTTGGTAAGTTTAGATGTCTTTGAAGGGAAGATCATAGATGAATTAGATAGAGATCAAGGAGAATGGGACCTTGAAGGTTGTGATATAGGAGTAATGAATTTAAAGAGTAACAGCATCCCCAAGGGGATGGTAGCCTTAGAAAGGATATTTGATTCTGATACTTGGGCTTGAGAGAAAGTGTGAATGCAAAGTGGAGGGAAGTACGAATCTACTAATTTGGCTTATTCGGGTCTTGAAAGAAGTGTCCTTATAGGTAAGACCTACCTCGAGGAGATTAGAAATGAGATAATTAGGGTGTTAAAAGAAGATATTGTGGAAATTTCTTGGAGCTATGAAGATTTGAAGACTTTTGACACCTCTATGATCACACACACAATAGTGCTGAAAGAAAAAGCCAAGCCCTTTTTCCAAAGGAAACGCCTGATCAATGCCTTGATTGAACCATTGATACAGAAGGAAGTGCAAAAACTTTTATTAGAAAAAATCATCTTCCCAGTAAGGCACTCCACATGGGTTAACAATCAAGTTCTAGTACATAAGAAAAGTGGGGTGATCAGGTTATGTGTTGACTTCAGAAACCTGAACAAAGCCTCAGAAAAGGAAAACTATCCACTTCCTTCTCTTGATGAGGTGTTACAAACTATTAATGGATCCTAGATGATGTCATTTTTAGATGGCTACTCCAGGTATAACCAAGTATTGGTAAGATAGGAAGACAAGATGAAGACTGCCTTCACTACAAAATGGGGACATCTTCCTATCGATGCATGCCATTCGGCCTCATTAATGTTGGAGCTCTACCTTTCGTTTCCTTTGTTCTTTGTTTCTATTTTTTTTCCTTCTTTGGGGATCCTCTTTTCTTTCCATCTTAAAGCATTGGGGTTGCTATTCAAAGAATACTATAGGCACTAGGAGAGAAATTGGTTTAGGAATTTTTAGGCATATATGTCGAAAGATTTTGTTCTAAAATTCATGCCTAATGGTCATTTTAGCATGATTCTGAAGGCTATTAGGAGTAAGGTGTATTGAGGATAACCTCTTGAACTATCATTTAAATCTATCACAAAATAGATAAAACATCTGACTATGGAGTGCCTATTCATCTCTAGGTAATTATATATTCGATTCAAGTGAAAAATATGTTTCTCTAAGACTGCCATAGGATCCACTTTAGTTCTCAACCCACATTTCAAACTACTAAACTCTTTTTATTGAGGAGGTTTTTGAAAAGAATTTTCACAAGGCCTATAAAAGAGATAAAAAAAGAGAAGCATTAAAATAAAGGAAAACTCAATACTAAGTGGGTAATTCAAGTATCTCTATCGGGGCTATGGACACCTGACTGGCAGTAGAGCAATGCTTTGAGAGAACTAGAGGCATCTCCGTCGGGGCTATAGACGCCTAGCTAGTAGCAAAGCAATTCCCAAGATTCTATTGCACGACAGTCAAAGGACTCAACTCATGTAGCTTGAATCATAGATATAGTTTTTTAGGTGTGGAGAAAGCTCAAATAAAGAAGGATGCACTATAAGCATGCACACACTTAGATTAAAGCACTAGTTTGTGTTGGTCCTACATTTTGAGATTATAGATCAAATTTACTTAAATATGTTGATCACACTTAAGTTAACATGTCTCATAAGTTCTAAGTTTTGGGATTATTAAATTCTTCAATATCTTAAAAATGGGTAAACCATTCTCCCAGCCAAGTCACCATTTGTTATGCCTTGCATAACCACCCCATATTATTTTACTTTGTAACAAAATGGGTCCCCCTTTTCTTTTGTTTTCATCGCCTTTGGTTGTTTGGTTGGGTCTTAGGAGTTCTTTTGTATTCCTCCTAAGTCTATCTTTTATTTTGTTAGAGCCGGGTTGGGAGTTAAATCTGAACATTGAACTCTTTCAAGGTTTCTAGTTCGGTTTCCATCCTGACTCTGACTCCACTTTTCTTTTTGTTTCTTCTTCATTGGTTGTTTTCGACTAACACTTGGGTTGGTCCTTTTCTCCTTTTTCTTGGATTTTTTCCTTTTGTTTTGTGTCTCGTGCCTTAGGAATTTTCTTTTCTACCTTAGGCATTTTTGTTTTGTTCTAACGGATATGAAAATGGGAGTGAAACCAAACTTGGAATTCCTTCCAAGTTCTGATTTCTGTTCCTTTTCTGGTTCTGGTTCTACCTCTCTTTTTTTTTCCTTGGGAATTTTCGGTTCTGATCCATCAGACGTGGAACCGAACCTAGAACCAAAATCTAGAACTTCTTAAAGTTCCAGGTTCGAGTTCTGTTTCAGTCCCAATTTCGCCTGTCTTGTTCATTTTTCCTTTGTTCCTTATGTTTTGTCATGGGGTGCCTTCTCCCCTTCTTTTTCTTCCTTCTCATCTTTTTCTTCCTCATCTTTTTCAGTGTTGTCAGAGGTGGGGTCAGGATAGAACCTGAACCTGAAACTTTGAGAAGTTTCAGGGTTGGATTTGGTTCTAGTCCCGACTCCCCGGGGTTCATTTGTTTTGCCTTTGGTTCCGATCACTTGGTTGGTTGGTTGGGTTTTGTTTCTTGCATTTTTTTCCTTTGTGGACGCGGAGGCAGAATGGAGTGATGAGTGTGAAGTTAGTGAAATGTTTGGTTTTTTCCCCCTTTCTAACTCTAGTCCTGGTTCCAGTTTCTTTTTGGTTCCACCTCCGCTAGTTTTAAAGGAAAGTGTGTTTACGGTTTCAAATTTCATTCTGCCTCAGCCTGAGTTGGGTTTCTTTTTTGCTAAGGATATGTGAAAGGCAGGATGAAGAATGGTGTATTTTCTATGCTTTGGAGTACTAATGAGGGCATTGTTTTGTAGGACTAAAGCATGTGGAGAATATCTGAGTCTGTTGGAAAGCATACCTCAACCAAATCTGGTATGAAACTCCTGAACGACCAAAGTTGGTGTGACATTCTTTTTGTCTAACCGAATAGTAGCTATGTAAAATTTGGAATGCTCGGGTCACCTAGACATTGTGGTTGTCTTACCCACTGAGGTTATCACCAAGACATTTCAGTCACTGTGAGCTCTTGCCAATGACTGTCGGTCTTGCCAATGGAAGGTACTCTTGGTGTGATGTCTAGCCGATAACTGTTGGTCTTGTCAAGAATCTTGGCCGAATGGTTTGCTCTCGATGTGATGTCTTGCCAACTGAGGAAGTCTCATTGACAAAGGAACACTTCGGTGTGACATGAAGGCTCACCAAAACTCTTGTTGACTTGTTGCTCTTGCTGATGGATGTGTTCATTCTAAGCATCACTGAGGCTCTTGGCCGAAGGGTTTTACACTCACTATGACCTCTTACTGAATGCGATGGTCTTTTCGATGAGTCTATTGTGAACTTTGGTGAAATATCTCACCAATCTAGCTAATAGCGATTGTTTCGATGACAATCTCAGACATCGGTATAACTCTTGCAGTTCATTTTGAACTCTTGCCAATAGTGGTAAGTTATGTCGATAGTTGTTGTGGAGCATTGTAGCATAGGGGAGATACAACTAGTGTCTCACTGACATGCGATTATGTTTGAATAACTTTTGACCACCTGAAAATCCTATGTGGTATGTGCTCAACCAATTAGAGGAAGTTGAGGGAAAACCAGTGGTAGTTGGATTGTTGTCACTATTCTTGTGAGGAAGATCAATAGATCATGAACGACATGGATATACTCAGAAATTGAAGATGATGTTCTGTTAAATGAATGGTTTGATGGATGATCAATGTGTGTGAATTTAGTTCTGAGGGTATCTGACGTCATTTCTGAAAGAAGTCAACTGGCAGAAAGATATAGAATGAGAGGAAAGCATGCAAAGGGGAAGTGGCGAGTCTTAATGATAAATAGTGCATTCATTGGAAAGAGTAGGTGAGCATGAAGGGGTAACACCACTAGAGCATTCAAAGAAACTATGTGGAGTAGTTTTCGAGCTCAAGGATGAAATGCGTGGAGTATTAATGGGGATCTTGCGGGCTAAGAGTTAATGTGATGGTTGCAAAAGATCCAAAGCGCATGCCTAGGAGCAATCTTTCACCGACATGAATAGGGTATGCACATTTAATGCCTCATTGACTTTATTCAAACTCTTCTAGGGCTGACTCTACTACAAACTGACATATATTGTAAACCCTAAAACGATGCTAATTTTTTGAGGGCATGTGCATATATGGCATTTTTTACCTCTTTGTAAAGGATCAGGACTTTTACTTTCAGAAAGAGTTAGCTTTTTTGATCTGATCTTTTATCTTCTTTTGGATCTTCTTCTTCTAGTTAGGGTTAGCAAGTTAGGGTTAGAATGTAGAGAAGCTCGAGAGTAGAAGGTAGTGATGTATCTTTTAAGTTTTCTTAGTGTAGATGGAGATGATTTGAAAACATGGGTTTTCTGTACACTAGTGATTTTGCAAGATTTGTAAATGTTGTTTATCTATTTCAGCAATAGTAAAAGCAACCAGATTTAAATCTACTTCATATTATGCTCTAGAATGGTATTTATCTTGGGTTAATTATTTGATTTGGAAGAATTTCAAGGAATGAAATTTTATCTTATGTTCTGTTTAAATGATGATTTACAATCTGCTGTTAAAGTTTGCACTGTGAATGAATGAAACTATGTTAATTGCAAGTTGATTTTATTCTATAGTTTTAGTTTAAGAATTCCTTGGAAGGAAAAAAGTTTGATTACTTGGGTGAATTAACATTCTCTTTAGTTCAAAAGCTTTGATCTATCATTTTCTATTTCTTTAAAACCCCTGGTTAAAGTAGGTTTGAATATATGTTTGATCTTAGAAAAATCCAGACGCTCAACACCAGCAAGACACTTGAAAACTATAGTTACATCAACCATTGAGTGAAATCAGCACAGTCGTGAACCAATTAATAGGACCTTGGGAGTTAGGTATCCATGTGTTATCTTTCTCTTTTAGGTGAAAGAGACTAGCAATATTCTATTTACATGTTGTTGTGCTATTCTGACCATCAATAGATCTAGGGCTAGAAGGAGGGAAGAAGAGAAAACTGGATAATTTTGGGTTTTCCTCACCAAAGAGGCCACATAGAGTTCTTCAATCAACTGACAACCCACAACCTTTGATAGAACTCAAGACCCCAAAAAGACACAAGATTCACAAGACTGAGGCAACCATCATACCACCCTTGTCGGCTGCACTCCACCAGGATTTGCACCAATAGCCCAGTGAATACCTTTCAATCTGCCACAGAATCCATCTCAAGTGCCATTACAGTTGTTCATCCCATCCAACAGCTGATTCAACCCCCACCACCGCCACCAATGGCTTACTTCGTTAATAACCCTTCACCATTGGGGACTATCCCTGGAGGTATACATGATCTCTCAAAGAACCTAGAGAGGTTATATCCTAAGTACATGCATGGGGAGTCAAGAAGTGCTAAGGAACATATATAGGCATTTAAGGATTCTTGTACCAGTGCTCAGGTGGCTCATCAAGATGTTGTGTGTAGACTGTTCCCCTATTCGTTGGGAAACATGGCATATAATTGGTACCTGAACTTACCCCAAGGATCGCTTCGAGGTTGGACGGATTTGGAAAAAAAAATTATCAATCATTTCAGGGTTTACGTAGACCCTGCTATACTTTACCACTAGTTTTCCACCATAAGAAAGGAACATCATGAACCACTCCCTCTATTCAACACTAGGTTCTAGAGAATGTACTGAAGGTTGCAGGATCCTTACTTGGTGGCTGAGAACATTTCCATCTTGGCATACTTAAGGGCTGTGAACCCTTTGATTGGCTTGTTCTTGAAAAGGACCTATTATGCTAATGAAACTAATTCTTTAGCTAAGGTATATCATCTCACCATTCAATTACAACAACATATCAGTCTACAATCTGGGAGTCTAGGAGGAGTTCTCCCTCATTTAGGATACCCAATGTCCAATCAACCCGCTCTGTTCAATATGGTCCCAAGGATGTCCTATTCCCAATACGGACCCATCTCTAAATTCCAAGCTTTACCTCCCATTCCTTTTTTAATAATGGTCCCCAAGATTCCTCCCAGTAAAATCAAAATTACCAAAATCAAGCTAGAGGATGAAGTTTATTTAATCAATGTTTTATTGTGAAGAATGTAGAAAATGAAAAGACTCTCCAACTGATCAAATCACAACCAGAACCAGGGGTTTCAGAGTCAGGGGGATATTCTAATGAGCATGGCTATCCAAACCAAAATCCCAATTAGAATTACAATGCGAATCAAAACATCAATAGGAATTTCTAGAACCAAAACTCCTCTAAAGAAAACTATCAAAATCAGAATAGAGGATACAATCAGAGGCCTAACAACAATAGGTCATGGAATATTGGACCCAATGATGGAGGAGTCTCTCACAATTATCAAGCAGGAGATGAAAGGCCACACACTACCAATGTGGCAAATCTCCACCTTATGACTAATTGGTGTAGACTACATGATACAAGAGTTGATTATGAGGTAAATTTCCCAAAGATGGAAAAAATGGTTAAGATAGCTCAAGTTGATGCTCCATTCTAGGGTGTATCCAACAAATCTGTTGGATCAATAAATATTGCCCTGGCATATAATATCTTTGAGGAAGAGCTTCCATTTCCCAACTAGGAAGAAAATGAAGCAGTAGAAGATGTGTATGATGCCCAAGCCTTCCAAACCAAGGGAGGCCACTTCCTTAGAAATCATAATAAAGGTCCATTCACGACCTCTGCCCCTCCAAATAATATGGTCCTACCAAATCAAGATGCTAATAATAATACACCACCACCAAAGGGACCATCAGATTGTCAAAACAAAGGTAATTCATCTTCAATTCCTAAATATCAGGTTAGGAATGATTCAAAATTTTATTTCATTATAGAAATGTAGAGGTAGAAGACTTTAATGTCTTTCTTTGATATTTTGAAATGGTGCCCGACTCAAAAGGAAATCCTGTTGAAAGCCCTGGGGGAAGAAAACAGGTCAAAAGGAAGAGAAAAGGTGACTCCTGCCAATGAGATGAATGCAGCTCTTTATAAAGGTAAGACTGGTACTCCACCTTTCTTGCTAAGTCTAAGAATTTTTGGAAAGAATTTGCATAACTTTCTGCTAGATTCTAGGGTGTGGGGGAATGTCATGCCATTTTCCATTTGTAGGAAGTTAGGTTTGAGCCCACTCCAAACAAGTAAAAAGGTTATCTAGTTAGACAAAACAAAAGTTAATGTGGTAGGAGAGCTAAAAAATATCCATGTACAGATTGGATTTGATTGAAGGATACAAACTTATGTGGATATCCAAGCCATAGATATCCAAAAAACCTATGGGACGCTCTTAAGCAGACCTGATGAAAAGTCTAGGTGGATATGTCTTTGGATTTCTCACACATGTGGCTACCCTAGAAAGGGATAGAAAGCCAAATCAGAATTGAAATTGACCTCAGGCTTAAACATATGATTACTAAGTATGACTCCCCTAATGAAGTAGCCTATTTTGAAACTGAGATAGGAGTTTATAAGTAGGAGGAGGTCATGACTATTTTAGTACTTCATTCTGATGACTCACCCCTCTTAGAGCAAAATGGCCAAATGATTACTATTAATCAGCAAGTCCTAATAGCAAAATTACAAAAGGATAGGCTGGTATGTTGAGAGGAGGTTTATATGTGCAGTCTCCTACTTCCTAGCTGGTGTAGGGTTCATTACTAGAATCATTCTGAGTTAACTTGCAAATCCTATGTAGATATCTTGAAACATGTCTCCTCAGTAGAAGAAACAAGTGAGTGTCAACCCTAGGCCCCTATTAATGAGTTTACTTTTCAAGCGAAGGATGCAACCATCCTTACAAGAGCTTCCTTTGCTTAGAGGGAATCATCTTCTCAACCCGAGTAGACTTAGGTTATTTGTCATGAATTACAACTAGGGGCTGAGGAATCTCAGTCTGTGCCAATTGCACTTATCCCAGAAAAACTTCCAATGCCCAGGGGATTGGTGAAAAATGTACTAAATCATGACCTGACTCAAGAGGAGGTGCAGGAATCACTTTATGAACAAATTTTCAATCCAGGGGAATCTTCAGGTGAACTATGCCCCTAGTCACTTTCAAATACTAATGATCAGCACTGGTCTGATCCATCATATACTTCTGCCAATCAAAAGACTATAGAATGGAAAAAGAAAGAGACCCCAACCCTAAATCAATTATGGAGTCTAAAATTTGATGGCTCTAAGTCCAAATCAGGAAGTGGAGTAGGGGTGGAATTAACCAATCCAAAAGGGAAGACTTACTTTGCTACCTATAGGCTACAGTTTGGTTGCACAAACAATGTGGCAGAGTATGAAGCACTTGCAAGAGGCTTAATGTTTTCTCACCAGAAGAAGGTCACATCTCTTATGGTGATGGGGGACTTTGAAGTCATTATCAAACAGGTTCATAGCCATTATACTTGCCATAATAAAATATTGGTTGCTTACAGAAATAGGGTTTGGAATCTAATCGAGGATTTTGACGCTTTCGAAATTACTTTGATTCATAGGGAGAAAAATCAGATTGCAAATGCTTTGGCAGTTACTGCTAGTACTTTGGAGCCTATGTAGGACTCCAAATTGAAAATATTTTCATTTGAGCTAGTTTCAATCCTAGTAGTCCCTGATAATGTTTAGAATTTTCAAGTTTTTGAGGATGACCAACACATACTTGCCTTCTTGGAAAGTTCAGATGCCTTTGAAGGGAAAATCATAGATGAAATAGATAGAGATCAAGGAGAATGGGACCCTGAAGGTTGTGATACAAAAGGAGTAATGAATTTAAAGAGTAACAGCATCCCAAGGGGATGGTAGCCTTAGAAAGGATATTTGATTTTGATCCTCGGGCTCGAGAGAAAGTGCCAACGGAAAGTGAAGGATGGAAGTATGAATATACTAATTTGGCTGATCCAGGTCCTGAAAGAAGTGTCCTTATAGGTAAGACCTTCCCTGAGGAGGTCAGAAATGAGATAATTAGGGTGTTAAAAGAAGATATTGCAGAAATTACCTAGAGCTATGAAGATTTGAATACTTTTGACACCTTTGTGATCACACACACAATACTGTTGAAACCAAAAGCCAAGCCCTTTCATCAAAGGCAGTGCCCGGTCAATGCCTTGATTGAACCATTGATACAGAAGGAAGTGTAAAAAAAATTATCAGCAAAAATCATCTTCCCAGTAAGGCACTCCACGTGGGTTGCCAATCTAGTTCCAGTACATAAGAAAAGTGGGGAGATCAGGTTGTGTGTTGACTTCAGAAACCTAAACAAAGCCTCATAAAAGGACAATTATCCACTTCCTTCTCTTGATGAGGTGTTACAAACTGTTAATGGATCCCAGATGATGTCATTTTTAGATGGCTACTCTAGGTATAACCAAGTGTTGGTCAGCTAGGAAGATAGGATGAAGAATGCCTTCACTACAAAATGGGGGATATTTTCTTATCGATGCATGTAATTCAAACTCATTAATGCTAGAGCTACCTTTCAACACACAATGGATGTGGATTTTAAGGATTTGATAGGTAAGTGCATTATTATATATGTGGATGACTTGACAATTTTTTCCAAGAAGAGAAAGGATCATGCTGTTGATTTAGCCAAGGTCCTTAAAAGATTTATCAGCTATGGAGTATCTCTTAATCCCAAGAAGTGTGTCTTTGGAGTTTCTAAAGGGAAACTTTTACGGCATGTGATATCAAAAAAGGGAATATCCATAGATCCCGATGGAGTTGAGGCTATTTTGAAATTGACGATTCTAGGTAGTAAAAAGGAGATGAGGTCTTTCTTTGGGAGGATTAATTTTGTAAGGAAGTTCATATGAGGGTTTGCAGAAATTGTCAAACCCCTCAATGAGATGATGAAGAAAAATGCTAAAATTGAATGGAGTAATTAGGCTAGATCCGCATTTTCGTAGATTGAGCAATCAATATCTGAGGCACCGGTCTTGACTAGCCCAGATTACCTAAAGCCCTTTTATATTTATTCATTTGCATCTGATCATTCATGTGCATCAGTCCTAACACAACACAAAGGTGAAGGATATGAAAGGTCAATTGCCTTCATGAGATCGCCATTCAAGAATGTAGAAGTCAGGTACCTACCCTTGGAAAAACAAGCCTTTGCATTTGTATGGGCAGTAAAAAAGTTTAGGCATTACATTTTGAGAACCCAAGTTATTGCTATAGTGCCTGATCCAATGATCAAGTCTCTCCTTATGCAAAATTTATTAGGGGAAAGGAAAGGAAAATGGATGGCTATCCTGCAAGAGTATGATTTAGAAATCCATCCAATGAAGCTTGTCCGAGGACAAGGTTTATCAAAGGCCATGGCAGATGTTGACAAGAATATCACTTGTTAGCAATATATTGTAAACTCATTTACCAAGGACCCTTGGTATACTAACTTGATATTCTTCCTTCTCAATAACAGATGCCTAGATGGGATGAATGCTACTTAGAGAAGGGAACTGAGGATGAAGAGTGCTCATTACATGCTCAAAGGAGGGGCTCTATACAAAATAAATTATGAGGGGGTGTACCTATGATGTCTCAATCAGCAAGAAGCCAAGCATGCCATGACTAAATTTCATGGTAGGCATGGCACAGGACATGGATCAACAGATTCTTTGGCCCATCAAATCCTCAGGTCTGGATATTATTGGCCCCATGTGTTCAAGGATGCACATCAACATGTCCTGACATGTCATACATGTTAGAATTCTGCATCAAAGGAGTGTAATTCAGTAATGCCTCTACAACCATTCTATGAGGTAATACCATTTTCCCAATGGGCACTAGATTTTGTTGTGGTTATTAATCATAACTCTTCTGCAGGACACAAGCTCATCTGAACTGCTACAAACTATTGCACCTGTTGGACTAAGGCACAACCATGCAAGAACAACACCACTGAGGTGGTTATCAAATTTCTCAATGAAAATATTGTTACTAGGTTTGGAATTCCATTTTCCCTGGTATGTGACAATGGCCATGCCTTTTCATCTATTCAATTTATACAATGGGCTTACAAACATAAAATTATCTTGAAGTATTCGTCTAATTACTATCCTTAGGGAAATGGTGTAGCGAAATCTACTAACAAGAATATGTTAGAAGTAATAAAGAAGTTACTCGAAAGTAATCCTAGGGACTAAAATACCCAGTTAATATTTTCCTTATGGGAAGATCAAACCTATATTAAGGTTTCCCTAGGAAGTTCCCCTTTCAAACTAGTATATGTCCAGGATCCAGTTTTCCCCATTCACTTACAAATACTTATTCTTAAGTTCATACAGGAGTTTTATACAAGGGATGACCAGATTGAGGTAATACTAAACAACCTTTTGGACATGGAAGAATAGAGAGACGCTACTCTGTAGTAGTTTCTCAAACATCAAGCTATTGTCAAATGTTGGTTTGAAAAGAGAGCTAAGATTAAGGAATTCAGAATCTCATATTTGGTGTTGCTGTGGGATAAGGCTAAGGAGAAAAAGGGTGATCACCAAAAATTTGATAAACTCTAGCTAGGTCCGTATCAAGTGGCCAAGATCTTGGGGGAAAATTATTTTCATTTGAGCACCTTGACAGGAGAACCTGTTCCATTGCCAGCCAATGGGCAGTTTCTCAAGCATTCCTTTGGCTCATAAAGGTTTGAGTTTCTAAATTTATTGTATATATGTATTTTGTGTAATTACTAGTTCTTTGCTTATGTTGTTTGTTTGTTTGTTTGTTTCTTCTTTTTTCCTTTGTTCTTTTGTATATGTTTTGTTTCCCTCTTTGGCTATCCTCTTTTCTTTCCATCTTAAAGCATTGGGGTTGTTATTCAAAGAATACTATAGGCACTAAGAGAGAAATTGGTTTAGAAATTTTTAGGCATATATGTCAAAAGATTTTGTTCTAAAATTCATGCCTTATGGTCATTTTAGCATGAGTCTGAAGGCTATTAGGAGTAAGGTGTATTGTGGATAACCTCTTGAACTATCATTGAAATCTATCACAAAATAGATAAACATCTAACTATGAAGTGCCTATTCATCTCTAGGTGATTATATCTTCGATTCAAGTGAAAAATCTATTTCTCCAAGACTGTCATAGGATCCACTATAGTTCTCAACCCACATTTTAGACTATTAAAGTCTTTGTATTGAGGAGGTTTTTGAAAATAATTTTCACAAGGCCTGTAAAAGAGAAAAAAAGAGAAGCATTAAAATAATGGAAAACTCAATACGAAGTGGGTAATTCAAGTATCTCTATCAAGGCTATGGACGCCTGAGTGGTAATAGAGAAATGCTTTGAGAGAACTAGAGGCATCTCCGTCGGGGCTATGGACACCCGACTAGTAGTGGAGGAATACCCAGGATTCTATTGCACGACACTCGAAGGACTCAACTCATGTAGATTGAATCGTAGATATAGTTGTTTAGGTGTGGAGAAACCTCAAATAAAGAAGGATGCACTATAAGCATGCACACACTCAAATTCAAGCAGTATTTTGTGTTGGTCATACATTTGAGCTTCTAGCTCAACTTTACTTAAATATGCTGCTTACACTTAAGTTAACATGTATCATAAGTTATAAGTTTTGGGATGATTAAATTCTTCAATATCTTAAAAATGGGTAAACCATTTTCCCAACCGAGTTGCCATTTGTTATGCCTTGCATAACCACCCTATTTTATTTTACTTTGGAACTAAATGGATCCCCCTTTTCTTTTGTTTTCATCGACTTTGGTTGTTTGGTTGGGTCTTAGGAATTCTTTTGTTTTCCTCCTAAGTTTGTCTTTTTTTTGTTGGAGCTAGGTCCAGAGCTAAATCTAAACATTGAACTCTTTCAAGGTTTCTGGTTCAGTTTCCATTCCGACTCCGACTCTACTTTTATTTTTGTTTCCTCTTTGTTGGTTTTTTTCATCTAACATTTGGGTTGGTACTTTTCTCCTTTTTTTGGTCATTTTCCTTTGGTTCTATGTCCCATGCCTTAGGAATTTTCTTTTCTTCCTTAGGCATTTGTGTTTTGTTCTAGCAGACATGAAACTAGGACTGAAATTGAACTTGGAATTCCTTCCAAGTTCTAATTTCTATTCCTTTCCCAGTTCCTATTCCACCTCTTTTGTTTTTTCCTTGGGCATTTTCTATTCTGATCCTGCGGATGTGAAACCAGAACCGAAACTAAACTCTAGAACTTCTTAAAGTTTTAGGTTTGGGTTTCGTTCTGGTCCCGATTCCACCTCTCTTGTTCTTCTTTCCTTTGTTCCTTATGTTTTGTTGTGGGGTGCATTCTCCCCTTCTTTTTCTTCCTTCTCGTCTTTTTCTTCATTTTCTTTTTGAGTATTGTCAGAGGCGGGGTCGGGATGGATCCCAAACCTAAAAATTTGAGAAGTTTCAGGGTTGGATTTGGTTCTAGCCTCGATTCCTCTAGGTTCATTTGTTTTTCCTTTGGTTCCAATCAATCGGTCAGTTGGTCAGGATTTGTTTTTTGCGTTTTTTTTATTTTGCGAATGCGGAGCCAGAATGGAGTGATGAGTGTGAAGTTAGTGAAATGTTTGTGTTTTTCCCCCATTCCAACTTTGGTCTCAGTTCTAGTTTCATTTTGGTTCTTCCCCCGCTAGTTTTAAAGGAAACTGTGTTTTGAGTTTTGGATTTTGTTTCACCTTCGCCTGCGTTGGGTTTCTTTTTTGCTAAGGATATGTGAAAGGAAGGAAGAAGAATGATGTATTTTGTATGCTTTGGAGGACTAATGAGGGCATTATTTTGTAGGAATAAAGCATGTTGAGAATATCTGAGTCTGTTGGAAAGCGTACCTCAACTAGATCTAGCATGAAACTCCTAAAGGACCAAAGTCGGTGTGACATTAATTTTGTCTAGCCAACTAGCTGCTCTTTAAACTTTTGAATGCTTAGGTCACCGAGACCTTGTTGTTCTCTTACCCACTAAGGTTATTTCCAAGAAATTTCAGTAGCTGTGAGCTCTTGCCGATGACTGTCGGTCTCGTTGATGGAAGGTGCTCTCAGTGTGATGTCTCACTGATGACTATTGGTATCGCCGAGACTCTTGGCCAAATGGTTTGCTCTTGGTGTGATGTCTTGCTAACTGAGGAAGTCACATTGATGGAGGAACAATTTGGTGTGACATGGGGGCTAGCCAAAACTCTTGCCGACTTGTTGGTCTTGCTGTTGGATGTGTTCATGCTAAGCATCACCAAGACTCTTGGATGAAGAATTTTACACTCGCTATGACCTCTTGCCAAATTCAATGGTCTTACCAATGAGTCTATTGTGAAATTTGGTGAAAGGTCTCCCCGATTTGGCTGATAGCGATTGTTTGGGTGACAATCTCGGATATTGGTATGACTCTTGTAGCTTGTTCTAAACTCTTGCCGACAATGGTAAGTTATGTCGATAGCTATTGTGAAGCATTGTAGCATTAGGGAGAAATGACTAGTGTCTCACCAACATGCAATTCTATTTGAATAACTTTTGACCACCTAAAAACCCTACGTGGTATGTGCTTGACCAATCAGAGGAAGCTGAGGGAAAACTAGTGGTAGTTGGACTATTGTGGCTATTCTTGAGAAGAAGATCAATAGATCATGAATGACATTGATATACTTAGAAATTGAAGATGATGTTTGGTTAAATGAATGGCTCAATGGATGATCAATGTGTGTGAATTTAGTTCCGAGGGTATCTGATGTCATTCCTCAAAGAAGTTGACTTGCAGAAAGATCTATAATGAGAGGAAAACATGAAAAGGGGAAGTGGAAAATCTTAATTATAGACGGTGCATTTTTTGGTAAGAGTAGATGGGCATGAAGGGGAAACACCCCTAGAGCATTCAAAGCAACTCTATAGAGTAGTTTTCGAGGTCGAGGATGAAATGTGAAAAGTCTTAATGGTGGACTTGAGGGCTACGAGTTAATGCAATGGTTGCAAAAGATCTGAAGGCCATGCCTAGGAGTGATCTTTCACCAACATGAACAAGGTATGCACATTTAATGCCTCATTGACTTTACTTAAAATCTTTTAGGGCCGACTCTGCTGCAAACTGACATATATTGTAAACCCTAAAATAGGGATGATTTTTTGAGGGCACGTGTATATATGGCATTTTTCACCTCTTTGTAAGGGATCAGGACTTTTACTTTCAGAAAGAGTTAGCTTTTTAGATCTGATCTTTTATCTTCTTTTGAATCTTCTTCTGGTTAGGGTTAGCAAGTTAGGGTTAGAAGGTAGAGAAACTCAAGAGTAGAAGGCAGTGATGTATCTTTCAAGTTTTCTTAGTGTAGATGGAGATGATTTGAAGGCATGGGTTTTCTATACACTAGTGATTTTGCTAGATTTGTAAATGTTGTTTATCTGTTTCACCAATAGTAGAAGTAGCCAGATTTAAATCTACTTCATATTATGCTCTAGAATGGTATTTATCTTGGGTTAATTATTTTATTTGGAAGGCTTTCAAGGAATGAAATTTTATCTTATGTTCTATTTAAATGATGATTTACAATCTGTTGTTAAAGTTTGCACTATGAATGAATGAAACTGTGTTTATTGCAAGTTAATTTTATTCTGCAGTTTTAGTTTAAGAATTCCTTGGAAGGAAACAAGTCTGATTACTTGGGTGAATTAACATTCTCTTTAGTTCCAAAGCTTTGATCTATCTTTTTCTATTTCTTGAAAACCCCCGATTAAAGTAGGTTTGAATATATGTTTGATCATAGAACAATCTAGAAGCTCAACACTAGCAGGCCCCTTGAACATTATAGTTACATCAATCATTGAGTGAAATTAACATAGTCATGAACCAATTAACAGGACCTTGGGAGTTAGGTATCCATGTGTTATCTTTCTCTTTCAGGAGAAACATAATAGCAATATTCTATTTACATGTTGTTGTGCTATTCTAACCATCAACACCACTCCCACTTCATTACCATCACCTCAACATATTTTTCCTAGTGCTTCTCATTTTCCTTTTCATAATTTAGTTGAAGACCTTAAAACATCTACCACTAATATATCCATAAGGCATATTGTTCAAAAATCACCTACATACAATTGGTTATTCCGATAAATGTTGCAAATTAAGCAAGAGGAGATCCAATCTTCTATGAAATTTAGTGATGTAGCATCTTCCTTTGATTGTATGGAAGTCACATAGTTAGAAATCACATTCCCTAAACATTAGTTACCCTCACTCCAGATTCAAAAAAAAAAATGAATCCTTGATGATAAAGGTGATCATTAATGAAAACATAGTTAGGCACACTCTCATAGATAATGAAACAGGTCTCAATGTTTGTAGCATTGACCTCCTAGATAAAATTGTTGTGTATAAGAGACTTATTCAACTTAATCATGTTAATATTTATGGATTTGAAAATGTTAATAGGAAACCATTAGGAATGATCACATTACCTATTGAGGTTGGACCTATAGTGTTTCCTACCCCTATCCATATCATGCTAGGACCTATTGCATACAATCCTCTCTTAGGGAGACCATGGATTCAAGTTATGAAAGGAGTTCTATGTACTCTTCACTGTGAGATGAAATTTGAATACAACAATAAGATATACATGGTTGGAGAAGATGAATAAAGCTATAAATCATACAATCACAACACTCTGAACTCCCCTAATACTTTCATTCCAAAATCAAAAGTCAAACCTATATAATTTAATGTTAATCTTAATTGTCTTTCACCTTAGAAGTTATCATACAAAGGACTCTTCATTGTAGGAATGAACAAAGAAAGGAGAGCTTAAGGTCTATGACTACTATCCTCAATTGTAGTATAGAAACTTCGAGAGAGAATATCAAAGGGTGAATGATTCCTTTATCACACACATAATTAGGCTCCTGAGTGGAGACTTTGAAAGGAGGGTATCACATAGTGCCAAGGACTTTATCCAATGGTTTGGGTATTTTTTCATATAGTTCCCAAAGTTAACATATGTTAGAACAAAAGGATTCTCTTGGAAGACCTACCAGTTGCCTTGCTATCCCAACGACTGCATGATCCTGCTAGAAGTTTTTCATCACTTACAGAACTCCCACACACTATTAAGCGAAAAGAATAGAGTTGGTATTCCATATCCCCTCACCTTTGGCAAAGGAATGTTTTCCTATCTCGCAGCCCAATGCATTGATTACTCAAAGAAAGAATTGGTGGAATACCACCTAGATGTCCACACCAATTGAGGAAGGATGAATCCTTATGGAAAGCTAAAGAAATGGGTTAGAAGATAGTATGCTCATCAACCTTAGGTCAAGGAATTCTTGGACAATTGTGCAGTTGATAAAGAAGTGCGAATGAGGAACTATATGAAAATGACAGCCAAATTCATGAAGTTGGTGAATCTATTCCTCATGCCCAACCAAATAGTGGAAGAGGATAACAATATTGTTGATGATAGATACAACAGTATAGCCAACCTATCTTTTCCTATGGTAGATTGGGCTTAAGAAGAGGTCATTGACCTTAATATACTAACATGACCAATTGAAAATAGAATGGGGTAATGGATTGATACCAAAATTTCCCAACTCAAAGCACAAGGTGCCAAACTGACATTTGGTGAGCTCAAGGATGATCTTAAAAATGAAACAGGCAGTGAAGCAACCACTACCTCATCAAAAGAGGCTCCCAAGTACCCACTAATGACAAGTTCAAGGAATAGAAAGGATGCACCTAAGTGTGATCCTAAGCACAAGGTATATATAAGAAGTTCCATCAAAGGAGAGTCATCCAAGAAGGAAAAGAAAACTAGGGCATTTGTACTTGAGATGCCCACCATCCAAGAGGAGGATCCCCAACATGAAGAAGAAGAAGTTGAGCAGACACATTCACCACTTGCCACATCCATTCACACTACCGCTGCTACTACCCTTACCACCCCTCCAGCTTCCACCTATCAGGCTTTTCCCATCTCATCTCCACCCGCCATGGATATCTTAGTCCACCTTGATTCCACCTCATGAACTACTCTAGTGATGATACTTGATTCCTCCTTCTCCACTACTTCCCTACTATCGACTTCTTCACTCCCACCTCCCTTGCTTACTCTATCCAATTTTCCTCCTTCTGCAATAAACACCACTATGGAAATGCCCACTCTGTCACATGCTTTTGTGAAATTTATGAAAAATTTTCCAAACAAACTTTCTAGGGTAATATTTGACCTCAAGGTTCACATCCTAATGGCCCAAATTGTTGTTGCCTTGTCTCTCACTCTACAACCTATAGAGCCACCAAAGATGGAAGCTACCATGCAAATCTCAGAACAGATGGAAAAATGTCACAAAGAGAAACAAAAAGAGGATGCAAAAGAGGTAGTTGGGGAGCCTGAAGATCTAAATCAAGATGACTATTTTGAACACCTGGAGGGTGGGCTAAATGTCAACTTGGACAGAATGGCATCTGATGAGGAGAGGTCACAATCCTAAGAAGAGGACACAAAGGCTCTCAATGAGCGGTACATAATAGAAACACCAGACCAAGAATTGGATGAAGAGTTGCCCCAACAACCCAAGGATATAGGCAGAAAGGTCAATCCTAAAGAACACCCCTCTAAGGAGAAAGTTGAAACTAATATAAATTTGGAGATACTTAAGGAGCCTCAACTTATTGGCCAAGATGAGGGCTTGGTCCAAGAAAAAGAAGAACCTCCAGAAAAGGAGGAATAAAAAGAGGAAGATTGAGGAGGAGAAGATGTGTTAAGGAGAGGCCATGAGCTTGAACAACATGTTGAGATCAAGCATGAACAAGAGAGGTAATCTAGGAAGAACACATCATTCAGGAGAATATAAATTTTATTGAGACAAACAGAGGGAAGACTATACAAATAAAAGCCTTAGATGAAGAAGAAATGAATGATCAAGAGGCCCCTAGAAATGAAGAGGAGAAACCTTAGAATAAGAAAAGAGAGGAAGATGATCATGAATCATCCAAAGAGAAAACCAAGGTACCTGACTAGCTAGATTGCCAATTGGAGAAGGAGGTTGTTGTGATCGCCAACCCAAGGGCTAGACTTGACACAATCTTGGCATGGTATCAAACAAAGAAAAGAAAAGACAAGAATCCCAGGGTTCATTCTCATATCACGGTGGATGGCTCTGTGTCTAGAACAATGCAAATTGCTACTCCTGTGACTGAAAAAGATATGGGTGCCATGCAAGGCCAAAGCTACAACATATCCATAATCAATCTAGGCCCCACAACCCGTGAGTAGAAAATAGATGAATTTGAAGGTTCAGTAGCCACCATCATGCAACAAATGAACAAGGACCAATCCACAAAGGAAGACCTAAAAGCATATGTAGTAGATCTTACCACTTACATTCAATAGTGGATTTCCATCAAAGAAGAGGCCCCTACAACATCATCCACTCCCACTCTCCTCTCCGAGGAAGAGTTGAACATAATGGAAAAGATGAAAAACTGGACCAAGTCCACAACAAAGTGGTTCAATCAGGTGTAATATAATGATGACATGGGTATCCGCCAAGCTGTCTGAGCATTAAACAAATTTTGAGAGTTACAAAGGAAGATAGATGAAATGATAAAGACATGCCATATGTTCTCTCAGTTATATAGGATCTGGTATCCAAAGCTCGAGAGCATCCTCAAACTCTCCTAGGAAATATGGGAAAAGGAACTGGAGCTCCTAAAGGACAATCATTAATTTGTAGAAACATGGTAAATTGGCCTTGATTATAGGAAATATGTTCTAGAGAAAGATTTTCAAGATATGGAGCTCGATCTTGAATGGGTCACAAAACTCTAGTCTGATAATGAAGATTATTTGAAAATGATGACTAATTATGAGATGCTCACTTTGGAGCTAGATCCAAAAAAGATAA
>VDFB02033773.1:0-46584 GCA_007258455.2 Sequoia sempervirens | reverse complement strand
AATCATCTTTTTTTCTTTGAAACAACTTGATAGGCTACATTGTCACAAAGAGGGGAAACATGTAGACACTCAAAATTTATCCTCACAATCATCCTATTTTTCATCCATTAATTAAAGGGATATTATTATCTATTTAATTAATTCGTTGAATGCTTTCTTCTATTCATTCATTAATTTGCTTATATCATTATCATATTATAAGCATTATCCATTTGCATAATCATTATTTCATCATTTATCCATTTCATATTACTCCATTTGCATAATCCACTAAAATATCCATGCATTCAATTCACAAATCATTTAATCATTAATCTATATCCATTTATACATCCCATTAAATCACTTGCATACATAAATCCATTTATATCATCCATTAATTCACAAATTCACTTTATTCTAAATTCCTAAACCTACGTCATATCATAAAGCCACTCATTTATCTCTCTCATTTCAATCAATTGCACTTGATTAAGCAATATGGGATGATTGTCAATTTCTCTACTTCACTCTTTTATCCCACATTTCTCTCGTAACTCGAATCTATCATGAGGACATCTATATAAACCCTCTCTTCTCACCAAAAAGCATATGGAACTCTGATCATACAGCCCTCTTTTCCATTCATCATAGTTTCTTGTTGCACTCGTGCTTATGAAAATCTAAGAGCACCAAATGCATAGATCAAGATCTTGGTGAATAGGAGAACAATGTAGTGATTTTTTCTTTTTGAATGCATATGTTTTTATTTTCATAGTTTAGTTTTACATTTTTTCATGTGCTTTTATTTAAGAAAGGTTTCATTGACGTTATATTGAAGTTTTGATTAAATAGATTTATAGATTTAAATAAACTTTTTCAATTTTCAACATAAACAAGAAGAATGGATGTGAATGGAGTGTGTGAGGGGTTTAGAGATGTCCGCCATAGTAAGGACCCTATAAAATCTACAATTAGGAGCCACATCTTTAGCATCAAGTTTGATGAAGGTGCCCACTTGGTTGATCAATTTTTTTATGATCTGGCTTTCACATAACGAAGGGAAGATTATAGAGTATGATCCAAATAGGAACCCCATAAATATTTGCAATGGTAGGGTCAAAAAAGGGGGACCAAGGAATGATGAAGAGACTAGAGTGCCCAAAGAACCATAGACCATTCAAAAACACAAACCTATAACCTCCAAAAGAGTTGAAGGTGATAAAAAAGAAACCAAAGTCTAGTGATCCAATCTTTGGGGTGGCCAAGTTGCTTCATGAAAATTTAATCCAGTTGACAACAAATTCAATTGGTGAACACCTTCACAAGTACCTCATAACCAAAGAGCAATTGCCAAGATCATCAACAACCTCTTCAATACAACTAACAAGGAGGCTAAAATCCACATGTTCATCAGAAATTACCATCTCTATGTCCTGAATCGAAATGGTTGAGCCACTAGAATGAGTATCTGGTTCCACAATGGGGGATGAAGGAAGCACAAGGGAGGGCATGGGATCAAACGAGCAAGGGGGCGATCACAGAAGCTTATCCAAGAAAAATTGAGAGCAAATGTGATATGGATTTGACTGGTTCTTACAAACTACAAGGGCAGTCATGTCTAGAGCAAGAGGCTTGGGAAACTTGTCCATCACAACCCAAGCGGAAGAAAAAACTATGGGATCAAAATCTCATGACCTTTGAGGAGGAGCAGGCAGAGCTAGGGCATCCAGATTAGAAGAAGAACATAGGGCATATCATTTTCACCCCTCCCTGTTCCCACCAACACTGAGACCAAGACTTCCATTGCACGAGCATGTCACTTTCTCCCCACCATGAGGCTTCCTACCTATGTGTCAAGCCCTTCCACAATCACAAGTCTTCAAGGGATCCGTGATGTAGTCTTGGTGTGCTCCAGGGATGTTGTTGCACATTTTTGCATAGTTCAATCATTGATATGCTCATGCTATTATAATCTACCTATTTTTGTCATTTTAGTCGCTTCTCTCAACACAAATATCAATATGTATGGTGATAAGTACAAAAATATTTAGCTTGATGTAGTTTGACAAGAGGTAAGGTAATAAGAGTGTGTTGTATAATTTTCTCTAGCATCATGAGCTAAGGAGATATAATAGGTTGTACAATTGAAAATCTTGGCCTCTAGTTATTTTAGGAGAGGATGATAATATGAAAGGAAGGTTTAGATGTATAATATCTATAGATAAGAGGAGAACAAGGACAAAAATAAAATCCATAAAAAAGGTGTTAATATGTATATATTTTTCTTATGTGTATTAGGTTTGAAAAATAATTAATAAAATAATATGTCAAGAGAAAACAAGATGAATCAAACCTTTACAAGGCTTTATCACTCAAATAAATTTCAAATTCACTATTCACTAACATATCATCAATAACATACTTGTAATTAGCAAGCAAGAATGATTTGACATGTAATGAAGCATTTGCAATACCATCATGTAATAACTCCTCACTAAGGCTTATAATATCATCATGTAATATAAAATGATAGTGCCTACATAAGAGGTTAATGTAATATCATCAATATGTATGCTATCATTATGGGAGGTATTAATATGTGAAAATATCTTGAAGTGTTTACATCTTTTTTTTTTGTATTAATAATAGTTGAAACACAACAAGGTACAACATTATAACAACAATGCTACTTTAGCTCATCAAATCTTTGAGGATACAATTAGTTGTACAAAATGAGCATTTTATGAAATAAAGAACTACAGAAAAAAAATATCGGCTAATATGTGAAATATGCATAAGCCAGCCACATGATAAGTGGCAGTTATAATGCTTACATGATGGGTTCTCAAGCTCTTTCAAGTTGGAAAGGGTCTCAATCGCAACCAACTCCTCATTAGAGAATACTTCTTCCATTTCATGGTTCTCATTGGTGTGCAATGTGGGTTTTTAATTTCTTTGTTGGGCTTTATCTTTTTTAGCTTTCTCATTAAGCTCTTTCTGGAAACTAGCAAGCATGTTCATAAAGATTGGCAGGCTTGGTTGTCCAAACTACCATGTATGACCATACTTAGCTTCCTCTTGATGAACAAGCACAACCCCATCTCTTAGACATTTCAAAAAAAATCCCTCTAAGATCTCCAAGGCTGCAATAACTTGCACAACAACAATGTAAAATATGAGTCTTTTAGAAGACTTAGTAAGCGCCCTCTATATCCTGCTAAATTTGTCATCATTTATTGCCCTCCAAATGCACCATAAAATTTTAGTAGATAGAGTATGCCGAAAAAATTGCAGGTCTTTGTTTAACTTTATATCATTTCCAATCAAAATTTCCTTCCAATTGATTTTCCCATCACTCCCCAAAAATCTCTGATCATTACAAAACAATTTCCAAATTTCAGCAGCATATAGACATTCAAAAAAAATATGATTAATAGTTTCAAGGACTCTACAAATGCTACAAATATCAATGTCTACATTATATAATTTGTAAGGAATCTTATGTAAAAGAAGAAGCCATCTAAAACAGGATTTCTTAGCATCGGCCAGATAGTGCCAAAGGGAGGAAAAAGAATTCTTCCAACCTTTATTGTCTAATTCGACATTCTAAACTTTATTAAGATACTCAACAAGGGGTTTTGAGTTGATGAGTTATTTATAGATAGTACTGGTTTTAACATTAGCAAGTGGTGTGGAATCATTCTAGGTGAAATCCATCTACAAATCAAAGTTAATAGTGAAGTTGGTGTTCAAGTGAAGTGACTTCTAGGCTTCTCTGAGCATAGAATAGGTTCTAAAACTTGATTGGGGCAGACCATACTCCTCTTTCAATCAAACCCACTCCAACAAACCCCCATTCCTCAGGATATTGTGGAAATTTTTTATACCAGCTTGAGCCCATTTTTTGGTAGAGCAGCACTAAAAAAGGGCCAATGGTTTCCCATTGTGTTCAAGGTTCCATCGCACATATCTACTAGGGTGAAGAGTTCACATCTTCAACAAGTTAATAAGTTGGTTTCTAGACTAAATTATTTTATTTATCTATCTCTAATATTTCAAGTCATGATTGTAGATGAGGGTATAGTCAGTTATCTAACAAAATGACATAGTATTAAACTTTAAATGGGACAAAATCAGCTAGAATTTAGCTATGTTTATATTCCCATGGGTAGAGTGAATTTTATTTTTAGAGCCCAATGGATTAATACCTTAGAAATGATTGAGATGAACTTCTAAGAGATGTTCATACATTTTCATTCAAAGGGTGGAGATTTTTAACTTAGAATGTTGCATGCAAAGTATCCCTATATGGTAACCTATCAAAAAATAGAAAATATAATTTAAAATGTATAAATATATTTGTGCCCAAATTATTTTCATTAGAAGAATAATAGTAACAAATAATTGCACTACTAGATTCACAACAAATTGTAGATAGGCATTTGATAGCTTTTGGAGGATTTCCTCTTGAAGGAGATAATGGCCATTTCATTCAAATATTATCCAACCTCTCAATATTAGTGTTACCTATTTTGCTTTCAACTCAATCAAGTAGAGTTGAGACAACAATGATCATACAAAAAAAATGAAAGGTACACATTTGATTCTGCTAAGTGTTCATTATCATACACAAAAATATTATCAAATGAATTTCAATTTATTATGCAAGTTTTTACAAGAGAAAAGATTGCACAAGATTTGCATAAAATGTTGTATTTTATTCATAATTACAAAAGTATAGTGCCCCACACAAGTTGTGGCAGTAACTGATTCAATGCAATACAAGATGTAAACTATACATTTGAAGAAAGGAAAAGCATATGAAAGGAATAGGGATTCATCATTGCCTGAATGACGAACCCCAAGGTTGAACCACTGCATCTTCAACTCCTCTCACTTGGTTGCTCTAGAAGTTGCTCTGATGCTCTAGAGGTTACTTGCAAGAGATGAAAAAGTTGGTGTTAGAGCTCAAGATGCCTACTCTCCTCATATACAACATCAAAAAACATATAATTTACTCTCATAAGGCATTAAATTAGATTTGCATTCATCATAAATATCAAGGAAAAGTAGAAGATCATCATAAATCACCATCAAATTATGATTTTCATTGTTTTATCTAACATGTTTGTTCACTGTGCAGGTATAGGTACATTTTTCATTGCTGAATTATTTTGCATTTATCATAGCATGTGGAGTAAAATGGGCCCCCACAAAGGTTGAGTCCAACATGCTACCCTCTCAATTTTTAAGAGGGATAGGAGTGTAAACTCATAATACTTGTCAACATTCAAAACAAGAACTCATCGCTCATGATAGTGAGTTGACTAAAGTCACTGTCATAAATGACAAATAATTGTTCAATGTCACCACAATGAGTAAGGAGGCAACCATCAGGAAGAGAGCAAGTGATGGAAGTTAGTTCAATGGATAGTCATGATAGTTTCAGTCATATCTCGTAAACCACAAACTAGGTTTTTGTGATTTTTTGAAAAAAAATTAGGAAAAAGCTAGATGAAAAAACCTATTAAATTTTAAAAAACCCAATTTGTGTTTTGAGAGAAAGATTTACCAGTTCGGGACAGTGAAGATGATAAAGATAGTCATCAAATGAAGAGAGCTCAAGCATCAAAAAAGGAAATTCATACTTCATGGGTGTGAATGGAAGATAGAGGGACAAATACTTTATAAGGTGGTAGTCAAATAATGAAAGGGTAGTCTTTACCATTTATAGACAATGAGTTTGAATACTCAATTTACATTGGCAATCACCTGAAAAGGGGTAGATGCATAGCAAACAACCAAGTTGAGAAAGTAGAGAAGCAAGTGAAGAAGAGATAAAGACAGTCAACATGAATAAGGGCATTATTTAAGGAGGTCAAAGATTGATAGTGGGGAAATCTTTATGAGCATGTGGATTGCTTGACAGTATACTTCAAAGGGTGTGATCGCATGAAATGACAAGATTTATGACAATAAAAAGGAACAATCTTACCTCTCATGATAAGGCAACCATATCAACTATAAGGGTGTATGCAAGTAGTGGAGTATACCTTGGTTGAGGATGGTCATCAAAGACACATGAAGGACAATTCAAATGATATAAATATAGAGCTTTCAACTCTAAAAGATCCTAAACACACAGCCCTCAAAAATGACATAAAGAAGATAAGTATGATAGCTCAAACAAGAAGTCAAAATGAATAGTGAGGTATTCATCGATAACAAACCAAAATCTTTCATAAAATCAACTCAAGACAACATTATAGTCTAAAGAAACAATATTTTAGCAATAAGTATCATTGCAAGAATATTGTACAAAATCAAGTTAATATAATGACAGAGTTTCAAAGGACTGTCACTATAGTTAAGTCAATTATTTTTAAAAAAAGTGACAACCACCAGTCATTCAAAGATTTGATGAATGTATCAGATATGAAAGATCATAAACTATCAACATAACCACATTTTCAATAGGTATGAAAGCTACAAAAATATAGAGTGACAACCGTAGCAAAAGCAAGCAAGGTTATAGATCTGGGTTTATTCTTTCATACCCTAAGAGATATTAAAGGGTTTCTTCAAGTGAATCACAAGTTACATAGAGCTTTGAACCTCTATAATCATTGAGAAACCCCATGAAAAACTTGTAAAGAATGTTGCCAAGGAAGCAACACGTGTTGATGATTATCATATTTTAGAGGAAAGCTACATGAAATAACACATATTTTTCATCATTTTTCTATACCAAGAGCAAAGAATAGAAAGTTCCTTCATAGTAGAAAAGAAATCACAACATTTTTATGAAGGAAAAGAGCATACCACGCTATCCCAACAATTACCTTGTGCAGAAGAATCTTCCAAACCTTCAAACCCTTGGTGACAATAGTGTAACCTAGGCAAGAAAAAGTGAATGAAAGAATAAACCCATGACTTGAACTTAGGGCTTCCTTTGAGTTTCTCAAGGAAAACTTAACCTTGGCTAACAAAGGAGATTTATTTCACTTTATTTTCAAAATGGCATAATAGTTATTATTTTGGAGTCCACGGGAGCCAAATCCACCCTTGTATTTTGCATGAAGATAGAGCTAGAATAAAGTATGTAAGAAAATATTCAAGATGATATGTTATAAATCACTTTAATGTTTGTCATGTAAACAAAAAAGTAAACAATTACATAACAAATATTAAAGTAAATTATCACTATTTGTCTTTAATATTTATTCAAATAATTTATTCTAGTTCCATGGACATGCACAAACAAAAGGATCAGTTGAACTGGGGTACGTAGCATGCATTTGAGTGATTTTTTCTTTGACTTTGAGTCAAACTAGAGTGATTTTGGAGTCTCCTTTGATCAAATAGTTTGAGAGGGAGAGTATGGAGCTATTTTTGCTCATTTTGGATCAGCTATGAGAACTCTTTTTAGGGATTTTCTATTTTGCCCATGAGAGAGATATTTTAGAGTGCAGTTAGACTGTAGTGTTTCTCATGCACTTTGGACTCAATTTTTTTATATAGAGGAAAAGACTTAGTCTTTTTTCCTTAGTTATTGCTTTCCTGCCTTCTCTTACACATTCAAAGAGGCTGAAATTTTTGTAGCTCAGACTTATTTTTATAATTATGATACAATAGCAAGTTATTTTATCTTATTTTTGTTAGAGATTCCTTCCATCCTTCAATATAGTCAAGTGTTACCTTCTCAATTTTAGGTTTTTTGTCATATTTTGAATGGTTTGATGCAAATTTAATGTTTTTTTGAAAAAAACCTTTAATTTTTTGTCTTTTTCATCATTACATATACACAAAAGCAATTAACCATCATAGGTTATAAATTGTGTATTTGTTTTATCTTGCATTCTGAGTTGTGAACACATTGTTTTCCTTCAAAGGACATAGACCTTGTAAGCCTTTTTATGAATTACTTATGTGATTAAATTTCCCAAACCAAGTTGTGTGAACAAGTTCATTGAAGGTTTTTTGTGAGCCTTTTCTCCATGTTAGTTACATTATCAGTGCATCACCTCCTAGATTTAATTTTCCATTTCAAATCAGTTCATCTTTCTATCCTTTTTCACAAAGTCATTAGTTTATAGGAAATCAAAAGGGGAACCAGCCCATAATCTGGAGATTCACTCTCATTATGAGAAACCCACAAGCTCAAGAGTGTTTCCATATTACACAGGATTGTTGAGCTTATAGGCTTAGCATAAGGGTGCAATCCTTCATGTTAACAATTAGATCCTACATGTATATATTTAATTATAGGTATATATGTTTATATGTTTATATAAAAGTAGACATTGAAAATTGTCCTAATTAAATATCCTAATTAAATAATCTTATTATTTAATTAAATTACCTATTTCATCTAAGATTTCTTCTTATTCATATAACTAAATAATTTTTCCTCTAAGGTTCTCTTTTGATTACTTTAATTATTTAACCTCTAATTTTGTTCATAATTAAATAAATATTTTTATTTATTTAATTAACTAATTTCCTAATTCTCCCATAATTAAATTTTATTTATTTAATTAATCATGTGGGTGAAAATTATTTTTCTTGATACCATCCCCAAACTAATGGAAATTCACATATAGTGAATAATTGGATTGAGGGGT
Organism: Sequoia sempervirens; assembly: GCA_007258455.2. Taxonomy (NCBI): domain Eukaryota; kingdom Viridiplantae; phylum Streptophyta; class Pinopsida; order Cupressales; family Cupressaceae; genus Sequoia; species Sequoia sempervirens. The sequence continues at coordinate 37,978 of VDFB02033773.1, read as the reverse complement.
ACTTGAGGAACTATGTGCTAGACTAGTAGACCATAATGATCAAATGGTTGCACCTAGATGAGTACTACTAAAATACCTCACTACACATCTCCAATGGGATGAAACATTATAGGACTCTATATGGTTACAATGCACTATCTTTTACTAATTTAATGCTTTCAGATGGAAAGGTGCCAAAAATAAGTGACTTGATAGGTTGCAATCAAGAGATATTGAGGGTATTAAAGGATGATATGTAGTGAGCATAGAACCAATAAAATATTTATGTAGATAGGAAGAGAATAGAGAGGTCCTTTGAGGTGAGGAATTTGGTTTTTCAGAATTAGTGTGGAGCAATTTTGCTCTAAGTGTTTTACTTTTGGTTTTCCAACCCTTGTAATCTATTTTTAGGCCCTTACTTCTTTCCATGTTTTGATTGCAATCGCCCGGCTAAAGTTACTCCCCGCATTAAAGCAGGTGCAATGTACCACGTGGTGGTTGCGCCGTATTTTTCTTTATATCGCCTCCTTTCGTGCTCAAATAAGACATGTGGTCAGCATGGCAAAGATTTTCTCCAAGCCGGGTCTCACAAACTAAAAATTGTCCGCCAATGTGCCACATACTTACTCTTTTCAAGTGATTGTTTCACCCATGGGTGTATCTTTTTCCTTGGTGGATTTTGGCCGAGAGCACAATGAACTTTTTTTCGTGGATTGGTCTTTGGGTGGTGCTGCTGACTCGTAGTTGATTGGATCAAATTTTTCTAGGGTTATAATAAGATCCGATCATCCTATGACAACATTTCTTCGCAAATCTTTTGCAACATCCGAGCCACACGAAACAACTCATTTCTTACTAGCAAAGATTGTTGTGGTCTAATCGATCCCTGATTAGATTGCTGTGATATCGTGGAGTATAAACCTATCAATGATTCATATCTCTATTAGCCATACCGCCTGCCTCTCCGATCGTATTAAAGGTTTGTAAGGAGGAGAATGTTGGTGTAATTAATTATTTAATTACACTTTGTATGTTTACTTAGGTAATTATTTATTTCTAGGATAATTATCATTTAATTCTTATCTTATCTTATTGAGCTGTTCTTTTGCTCAAGATAAGATTAGGGTTGTTTTTTCCTGCTTTATTGCATCATTTCCTTTTCGAAGGCTTTTGTAATATTTGTAAAACAATTATTCTCAATAATCAATTATGCTGATTTTTGCTTGCACACATTGGCTCTAAGAGTTTACAGAACTTCTATTGTTTTGCTCTTTTGGAAATATCTTGCATGTGATAGGATTGCTTTTGCGGTGTGTTCTGGGACCGCGGAAGTTGGTTTTTCAACTTCTACATGGTAATGTAGCTCCAAAACCTATTGCTTCATGTTCTTGGATTTGAAGATATTCTCTCACAAGTGGTTTCTTCCGCAAGGGTTTTATTCCAATATTTTTTGTCAGATCAGAGGGGTTTTTCATCATTTTTTGAGAAATTTTGACTTTGATATCTCAAATAGTGCATGCTAGTGCAAAACAGACATCATAGTTATGCTCAGAAGGCCCAAAAACCCCTATTTTTCATATAAAATATGATAGGTTTGCTGAAAATTAATTTATTAGTGTTTTTGGAGAATTTCAAAATAGTTGCCAAAAAAATCCGTATGGTTGTACGGATCCGTACGGACGCATCGATTCTAATGCCATATTTTTTTGGGCCATGCATCAATTTTGAGTTGCCTTGATTTTTGTTCCATTTTTCATCTATTTCCGTGCCATTTTGATTTTTGTGCTACCTCAATTTTCGTACATGAAGGTTCAGCTAAATATTTTATTAATTTTTTCATCTTTAAATTAATGAAATTTTTGGTTTAAAGCCTAAATGAGCATATTTAGTAAAATGGTCATATCTTGAGCACATAGTCTCTGTTTTTCGAAAACGAGATATCGTCAGAAAGCTGCTTCCGATGCTGTTCCAGTGGTGTTGGTATTTTTATTTTTCCGTTTTGATGCCTTTTTGGCCTGTCAAAGCTAGAAGTTGTTGTTTTCACTCAAGGAGGCGTAACTTTTGCATCCTGGCTCTGTTTTTCGAAAACGAATAGGCGTTGGAAAGCTGGTTCAGTGCTCTAGGCAGATATCAAACTTTCTTTTTCAATTTTTTTACCAGGTATCTGATATTTCTGTTTGATCTCAGCCTTTCCCTTTTTAGTTATTTTATTGGGAAGCATGCAAACAGGCAATTTTTTGAGATCAGTGAGCATTGTTTTTTTATTTGAGAGTATATATTGCTATTTTCTATCATGGATTTACACAAAATTGCACTCACTCCATTGAACTATTTTGGTTGGAAAAAACAAATGGAGATTCACTTGAAACATAAAGGGTTGTATAGGGTAACCATGGGTACATAAATTGAACCTACAAGTGCTACTGAAAAGATAAAATGTTTTAATAGGTGTGATGAAGCTTATGGCATTGTAACGTCCTTCATCTGGACCTTCTTTTCACATTTGAATCTTGCACTACACCAAATGAGGTGGCGTATACTTTGGCCTTTTCTTTGGGGAAGGATGCTATGAGAGGGTTTCAATGAGAATGAGCTTATTGGGCTAAACTTAGGGATTTTGATAGTATCCAGACAACAACTCAAGTCTTGATTGCGCTTGCTTCATACACCCTCAGTTGATATTGTCCATCCTTTCTAAGCTTGGACCTGATTATTTAGTTTTTGTATCTACCTTTTATGCCACTATGGATGCACTTGGTATGAGATTCACTATGCCATCTCTTGATGAATTTGCTTCATCTCTCACTCGAGAGCAAGCTAAGTTAGCTAGCATGGGCATGGTGAAACCTTCTTCTTCTTCACACGCACTTATTGCATCACAAGAGCCCAGAGATCAGAAGGCTTCTACAGGCAAAGGCAAGAAACATAAACAAAAGGATTCCAAACCTCATGAGCAGCAGAAGGAGTCCTCAGATTCATCCTCCTCTTCTAAGGGGAAATCATTTAGGAAGGAGAAGTCTACATGTGCATATTGCAGAGGGAAGGACATGCGTAATATAATTACAGGATACGCTAAGGAGCTAATGATTTCAAAACACGATGATTTGCCCAGATGTTTGCATCATATTCTTCCTCTCATTCTTCTTCCTCTTCAGATCAGCATGACAGGGGCACAACAGGTTTACATACTTCATCAGATATGAAGGGACATGCTCTTTGTTCTACTTCAGGTCTTGGATCAAGGAGATGGCTTCTAGATTCAAGAGCATCTCATCATATGGCATATTCACAATATATGTTCACTTCCTTTGAGCCTTGCACTATGCCTCCCATTTTGATGGGAAACAATACTTACATGAGTGTTACAGGGAAGGGGTCTATTAGTTTTTGGGACAACTCCTTTCAAGATGTCTTGTGTGTCCCTCACTTGACACATAACCTTCTTTCCATCTATCAGATAACACATGGGGGCAATGGGAGATCTGTGGAGTTAACACCTGATTCGGTTATCATCAGAGACTTGGAGAGTAGAGCAATCATTGCTACTGGGATAGTGGATCACTCCTCTTGGTTGTATTCCTTCACTGATTTTGCTACTAGTGGTGCTTCTGTTCCTACAGCTGTTCCTCACACTTCGTGTGTGCATCATCATTCAGAGGAGAGATTTGGCTTCTTGAACATTGCTGTTCTCACTTTGGATCTTGTTCTCGAGCCTTTTGCTCCATCTCCTCCTCCTCCTATTGCTTCTTTTATTTCAATGCAACAGGATCCAGTTGATCATACATCTTTGGAGGTTTCTATTGAGTCTTCACCTACTTCGGCTTCTTCATTTGTTGAGGTCACACCTGCTTCTGTGGAGACATCTTGGGCTGCACCTATTCCACCTTCAGAGATTTCTTTCATTCGACCTCTTCCCTCTCACTTCTTTTTGGAGATGCAGTTTCTTCACTTCTTTTGGAGTTACTTCATTCTAGGGGGGATATGTGGTCTCTTTCTTCCTCTTATGGGGATTCTTCATGTATATTTGTGATGAATGTGTCCTTGGGGGTCTTATGGAGTCCCATTTTCATATCACTTAGGTATTCTTTTATTGCATTCTATTTGGGGAGGAGTTTTGTTCTAGCGGTTTTCCTTGTTGAGCACCTTACCAGCCATGTTGTTGGGAATCATCTTTACATATTTCTGCTTCCCTAAGTTGCACTTACTTGGGGTGTTGGTGTAATTAATTATTTAATTACACTTTAGGATAAGTTTACTTTAGGTAATTATTTATTCTAGATAATTATCATTTAATTCTTATCCAATTCATTGGAGCTATCTTTGCTCAAGATAAGATTAGGGGTTGCTTTTCTTGCTTTATCAGATCTTTTTATTTTTTTTGAAGGATTTGCATATTTGTAAAACATTGTACTAATAACCAACAGCTTACTTTTGCTTGCACACATTGGCTCTGAGGGTTTACAAAACTTTTGTTGTTTTTTGTTCTAAATATCTTTGCATGTGATAGGTGATTGCTTGCAGGTGTTCTTGGGGACTATGAAGTTGGGTTTTCAACTTCTACAAGAAAGTATCATCATCATTTGGCTAAGAATCTGATGTATCATGCTCAAACTAAACATGTTGATATTCAGTATCATTTTATTTTTGAGTTGATTGTTAAAGGTCAGATTGAGCTCAAGAAGATTGACACATAGGAGAATGTTGTAGATGTTCTTACAAAACCTATGAGAAAAGAAAAATTTACTTGGTGCAGGAAGGCCATGGGCCTTGTTACTTGTGCTTAGCTAATTTATGTATTTCCTATGGGTGTATTTACACTGTATGATGTCAAGTGGGAGAATGTTGGGATAAAGGTGACATCAACCTTGTAAATATCTTGCATTTATTATTCTCCTATTATTTTTTGTAACTCACCCATAAGGGATTGGAGGTTTCACCGAAAGTGGTAATTAATTATCTATTGGCCTTGGTAATTATTGTTTTACTGGTTGGGAGTTACTGAGTTACTTTTAAATTTTTTCACATGAGATTATAGGTGCCCACCTTTGAGATTGCATTATGATGTGTTATGACATCTGTCATAAGCTTTAAGAGTATCTATGACAACTATGATAGGTGTCATAAGATTCTATGATGACTATGATGACATCTATGACAAAATATTTGCTATCTTGGTCCATGGGCATCCATGCATGAAAGATGCTTTATGACAACTATAAGATGATCTAAAATAGGTCATTATGAGATGCATTTGATGATTCCAAGGTGGTGGCCTGGTATCTTGACCATTTTGTATGCCATTCTTCATGACTTATATTCTATCTAACATGTGCTTTGGAGTAGAGTTCATGGTGGTTTTTCTTCATCATTTTTCTTTGCAGGGATTATGTTGTTGGATTGAAGGCTGAACTAAAGTTAGAGTGCATGTATTGTAAAATTGTTTGCACCTAATACAAGGCATTCATCTTTTTGTGGTGGATTTTTTTCCCAAAGGGGTTTCTCCATGTAAATCATCGTGTTTCTCTTCTTTGCATTTTCTATGTTTATAGTTCTTTAATCTTCATATGGTTATCATTGTTAAATCTAATTTACAACAAGTTTAAGCTTTCACTATAGCTATTCCTCTATCATATTTCTAACAAAAGGTGGTCCACACTAATTATGATAAATTGAACAAGAAATTGAAAAACTGAAAGGTATGATTAGAGAATGTGAAGGCCACAATGGATAGACTACAAGTGGAGATCAAGGAAAAGGATATGGATATGGTGCACTTGAGGCAAGAAAATGATCAACAAGGTGAAGTGGCTAAGTCACTTGAAGAAACTTAGAGTGAAAGAGATCAACTTTATGCCGAGGTGCAAATATTAGAGCATGAGGTTGAAACTAAGCACAAAGCAACTAAAGATATGAAAAACCCATATGCAAGAGATCATTGAAAAGCATCAGTGGAAGCAGAAAGAATTTGATGACATAACGACTCGACAAAATGGTGTATGTGCGGAGATACAAAAGGAGCTACAAGATATGGGCAAGCATAAGGCTGATATATAGGAAGATTTGGTTAGCACCCAATCTCAAGTAGTCGATGATCTCCAAAGGGCCTAGATGGAAACAAAGAAAGAAAGATAGGAGAAACAAGACATTGATTATATTCTATAGACTCGCAATGCAGAGATAGAGAAGTTGTGCTTAGAGCTGTCAAGTGCTCTCTAGGAAACATATTAGTTGAAGAAGGACATGAAGGATAGGGAATCTCATTTCCAGCAAGAACTAGCCATGTTCCAAGGGTTTGGGATCCTCCCGATGCTCCATTGATTATTGTCTTCCCATTGGGAAAGGATCATGGTTGCGGTGATGGCCTTGAAGCCAGTTTTGAGATTTCTAATGAACACACATCAATTAAACATGAAGGTTAGCCTGACAATCCACCAAATTCTACACACAATCACTCCTTGAGCTAAAGAATAGGGAGGTTTGATTGTAAAGCTATGTAAGAAAACCAAGGAAGCTTTAATAGATGCTAGGATCCTCAACCGGAGAGTAGCTACAAGGAAGGTAAATGAATTTATCATCTATAATGAGGTTGTGTTGAAAAGTAGACCTTATCAGTCAGCATTGACTAAGAAGGTCGGTGAGATAAACTAGGACCTCGAGGTTTTCATCCACTTCCGACTACCTACCTTATTCTCACCAGATGGGGGAGTATTGACTATAGAACAAATCATAGAGGTGATTAGACTCAAGAAACAAGACTCCACAATGCTTCAATATCTGAGCTCATCACTTATAGTTGAGGAAATCAAGAAGACACGCCTTCCCTTGTCACAACTCTACTACCACATCGAAGCCACTTTGTCAAAATGGGTAGATATTTCTTTCAAGAAGGTTCTCGATCTCAATCAAGCCTACGAGATGTTGTGTGCACTCATTCCACTATCCAATAAAGACTAAGAGTCCCAGCATGATGCTTTCCTCAAACTCTAAGGATTATCTAGGTTCATGCCTCCACAAGCAAAGGCCCTTGTGAGTCACCTGAAACTGTGGAGTAATTTTTCTCTAAGTGTTTTACTTTGGTCTAATTGCAAAGCTATATAAGAAAACCAAGGAAGCTTTAATAGATGTTGGGATCCTCGACCAGAGAGTAGCTAGAAGAAAGGTAAATGAATTTATCATCTACAACAAGGTCATGCTAAAAGGAAGACCTTATCAATCAACATTGACTAAGAAGGTTAGTGAGGTAAAAGAGGACCTCGAGGTTCTGATCCACTTTAAACTACCCACCTTATTCTCACCAGACGAGGGAGTATTGACTATAGAGAAAATCACAGAGGTGATTAGGCTCAAGCAACAAGACTCCACAATGCTTCAATATCTGAGCTCATCACTTACAGTCGAGGAAATCGAGAAGACACTCCTTCCCCTATCATGACTCTACTACCACATTGAAGCCGCTTCATCAAAATGGGGAGGGATTTCTTTCAAGGAGGTTCTCAATCTTGATCAAGCCCACAAGATGTTGTGTGCACTCATTCCACTATCCAATAAAGACTGGGAGTCCTAGCATGTTTCTTTCCTCAAAACTCTAAGGATTATCTAGGTTCATTCCTTGCAAGAAAAGGCCCTTGTGAGTCACCAAAAATAGTGGAAAATTTTTTCTCTAAGTGTTTTACTTTGGTTTTTCAGCCTCTGTAGTCTTTCTTTTTTTTACCCTTAATTCTTTTTCATGTTTTGATGGCACTATGCTTCGAAGGATAAAATTTACTCTTCCATAAAGGTGTGCAATGCGCCATATGGTGGCTATGCAAATTTTTCTTATATCACTCTCCTTTTGGGCCCAAAATGGGACACATGGCTACATAGCGGGGATTTTCCGATTTTCCCCAAGTTGCTCTCACGAACTCAAAAATTTCCCACCAACATGCCATGTAACGTACTCTTGTTGGGTGGATTGTTTCACTCTAGTTGTATCTTTTCCTTGGTGGAGTTTGTCAGACAGTGCAACAAAACTTTTATTTTCAAGATTGGTCTTTTGGGATAGCATCATGATTCCTCATAAATGATTGGATCAGATTTTCCAAGCTATAATAAGATCTAATCATCCTCTGATAGTATATCTTCACAAAGCTTCTGCAACATTTGAAGCCATTAATGAAATAGTTTAGATCCTATATCAGATTGTTGTATATCAGACGATGACACTTGTCAATGATTCATCTCTATCGATTGCAGTTGACTTGTCTCTCTGGCTATATAAAGGGGTTTACAAGGAGGAGAAATTATCATCACATATCATCATCAGAGAAGAAATTTTTCTTTGTATGTAGAAGTTTAGAGTAGGGAAAGAATAGGAGGATTTTTTACAGAGCATTGTTTGCGCTCTATGGCATGTTTAAACTATTAAGACTATTATTCAAATTGGAATCCAACCTTTTCTTTTATATGATTTATTGAAAGAACAAGTATTAGTAAGGAGAAATATTTGAAATTATGCATTTATGGACTTTGTCATAAATTTCTTTTTCTATTTTGTATATGCTAAAAAGCTCTATGTCAAGTCATGCTAATATAGTCTTGATGATTTCGTTATATGCCATTAAGCTTTTGTGTTTGATGCTATCTTTCATAAATTGAATCATTTTCATTATACTCTTTCATTTTATATAGAGATTATGTTGATTTTCACACTATGGTGTAAGAGTAAAAGGGTTTTGTAAAGAAATTTTTCTAGTGGTATTGGGTTTCGTGCTTTTGTCAGACCTTAATGGGTGCTTCCCATGGGGAGATCTGAATGTTTTCTTTGTGCCCTTTCAGGCCTTAGTTGCTCATTCTCTTCCCAACAATGAAGGGTCTATAACATTTTCTATCCATTTTATCAGAAGTAAAAAGATGATAGGAATGTTGTAAAACCTTTGGTGCATTGCCACCTTTTATTTTTCTGCATCTCTCCTTTGGTTTTCCCCAAGCACAAAAAGAAGAGCTATCTTCTATAAAAATATCGAAGGTCATTCAGTGAGGCGTAAGCTGGTCCCCCACTCACTGAATTTCCTATAAGGCTATTCAGAGAGGCATAAGCTTTGATGATCAACACCAATATTACAACCATATAATATAAGTAGACTTCTATGAAGAAGGGTGGAAGTGAAAAGCTCAAAACCCAATACTATGGACCTTACATAATTGTGAAGTAGGTAGAAGTGGCCAATGAGTTGTAGCTCCCACAAAATGATATGATTCTTATTTTTTATAATGGATCTTGCTTGAAGAAATTCCTAGATCAAAACATTACACCCTCAGAGGAGTTGCTTCCCTTAGATGATGAGGGCAAGTTGATCTTGATTAGACACCTACATGAAAAATTTGAGGAACATGAGCATCATAAAGTATCTAATTAGGTGGAAAATCCTACTAGTTGCAAATGCCACATGGGAAGGGTTTGAGATTCTTGAGCATCCCAAATTGTATTTCTTGAGGATAAGAAATATTGGGGAGGGATGAATTTTCAAGCACCCTTTGTAAATCAGACATTAGGAGTTAGGGTTGCAACCCGACATAGACCCATGAATTGTGGGATAGGGATTGAGGGTGTAGGTTGATGTGTCCCAAGACAAAAATAATAGGAAGAAGGGCCCAATGTGTATCAAGGAAATAGGAACAAGAGAAATATTGCAATATGTGGAATGGTGGGAAAATCTATAGCATGTGGAACAATGAATGTTGGTGTAAATAAGTGTTTTACCTAGCTAGTTCATTAGTGGGTCCTATTTATATGTTAAGTTTACTTAGGTCCTAGGAGGGAATCTTTTTAGAAGGTGTTAGTTGTCATTGGATCTTATCTTATATTTTGACTTTTAGTATTTGTGTCCTAAGTCATTTAATATTAGTTGTCTCATGACATAGGATTAAGACACTTGTCATAATTTTGTCTAATCCTATGTCTCGCCTTAGCTATATAACCAAGTGGTATCATGTGTAAAATTATAATATAATGATAAATCATATGATCATAATCTATCATCTGCATCCTTTGAGAGAATAGCATTATTCTCTCATATTTAATCTCTTGTGCTTTCATTAAGTTCTTAGATCTTGGGTGGCTATAATTTTCAGCCAAATCTTGCATGGTGTAGAGTATTCTATACCAACTCTTACATGGTTTTAGAGCTTATGGGATTTCCTGTTGTTAGTCTTTATTGAGAGATATAGGTTGCAAATATTGGTGGATCTTGAAAATTTGAGTATGCTCTTCTCTTGCATCGAATGATGACATGGACAATAAAAAAAGATTGAAATAAATACTATATTTAAGGGTTTATTTCTCTCACTTTGTATTAAAGGTTCAAATTAGAGCTTTTTGGTGCAAATATAAGCTCATCATTGAGTTCAAAGGGTTTGAAAAATTTAAGTTTTATTTTTTATGTAAGGTAGTCCAACCCTCATTCACATACTCACAACAATATAGAAATGCAACTCAGAAAATATTTGAAATAACATAAAAATCTACAAGAAATGTCTCGACTTCTCATTCAAATTCTCCTTCAATTACATAAAAAAAAGCATTTCTGAAAATACATTGTTTTGCAGCCATGTGGGATGATGAAAACCATTACAAAATTGATAATAATCTAATTTACAACATAAAATATCAATACACAAATGGTCTACTTGAATCCAACTTCTTTCACAAGGTTCTAGCTCCTTCAACTTGCAATATTCAATGGAAATCACTACTACAATAAACTTGCAACCTTCAAGTCTATTTTATTTTGTCCAAACACCTTCAAACCTGAAAAAAATATCTTCTTGGTCTCTTTCAACCCTTCTTTTTTTGAATCTCTCAAGATCCCTTCACATGGACTTCACTAGCTCGCTATGTCCCAAAATGTGGAGCTCACTAGCTCCCTAAAACATAGGCTTCTATGCAAATATAAATCTATAGCAATGGATTCTTCAAATCCTCTCTTCAACCCAGCAACATCTCCCAATCCCAACATGAAAAAACTCCCAAATCCATCTTCCCAAATGACAAGGCCTAAATATATAGACTTGTGAATGAGAAAAAACTACTAGATGGTTTTTCAAAACCATAAGCAAAACATCTCCATGGAAAACCCACGCCCCATTTGGAGAATAAACCATAAAATAATAAAAATTACTCAATGCTCACATTACCCTCACATGGGTGCCTAACTCATGGCCAATAAAATTTGGTCAATTATGGAATCTCCATAACTCCCCAAAGGCTTCGATGGCTCCAAATATGAACATGCACCAACATGCAAAGTTGGTGGCACAACATGAAAATGCATGCAAATCATGCAATTCAACATGTAAGAGCATGCTTACAAGTGGTCCCCACCCATAAATGGAATTCCCAAAGATAATATTCCCCCTTTTTATGCCTTTGTAACATTTATTGGAATAAATACCCATCAAAATTACAATTATAGAGTCACATACAAAATATTACAATATTTGGAAATTTAGAATAATTAATCCCCCACACATTAGCCCTTATTGAAAATACAAAACAAAGCAAGGAAATATTTTTGGTTGACACAAGATTGTCGATGATCATGGATGCTCCTGCATCATTTTTGTTTTGTCCAAATAGAACACCTGAGGTGAAATTTATGAGGGTCTAAAGCTCAAGAGTGGCTGCTAGATCTAAGAGGTAGTTACAATTTTAGAGTACTTTGGGTCAAAACAAACCCCACCATCACATCCAAGAGGCCCAAAAACCCCAATATTAACTGTTAAATCATCAAAATCCAAGCACTTGCCTCGAACCCTCAAAAAAATTCCCCCTCCTTGCACCATATGGCCATTCATACAATCTATATGGTGAAAATATGACTAGTCATATGATCGGTGGGAAAAAATCTTTTATCGATTTTAAAATAAATTAAATTTTTTTCTAAAGTTTCATTTAAAAAAATTTAAAATTTTAAAAGAATATATATATATATATATATATATATATATATATATATATATATATATATATATATATATATATATATATATATATATATGTAGTTGCATACCTATGTGGACTGCATTGGTACTTGACCTTCCTATAGCACGCCATGTGGAATGCATAGGCATGGTCATTCCCTACCAATGAATCCACCACACCAATCGATTGCTAACCCAAAATTTAGAATATTTTGACCTATTGTCTAGATTCTTCTAGTCAAACAAGAATATTTTATCTAGCTTGAGAATATTCCATCATCGAGTTGACCAGGGAATATTTTGTACTTGAATATTCCATCTAAATCATATTTTAGGGAATATTCTAGCATGACAACCTCCCAAGTGTCAAATTTAATCACATGTACTAGTGATGCCAACATTGCATTAGTAGCCCTTTGAAAATTTTGCCCCCCTTCTCCATTAGTAGTTTTGATTTTGTAGTCCAACTTCAAATGACCATAACTTAGCCATGTGACCTCCTTTTTGTAAGATTTTTTTTATTTGAGGTAGAATTTCATGCTCTATATAGTGGTGTAATTGGTTTTTTATTTTGGTGCATGATTTTTTAGAAATTATAGATTCTCATAAGTGTTGTTTATTCGTTCTCATTTTAGTAAATTTTGAAGCTCTATTCTTGCTCCTATGGTAATATTTTGTGTGATTTTTCTTTGGAAAATGCATAATTTTTCATGTAATTTATAGTGGTGTGGTCATATTGATCCTATTATGTGTAAAAAATTTACTTTGATCTTGTGGCCAAATTTGGCATCTATAAGCTCACCAATATCAATTCCACTTCGCTATTTATAGAAAGTGGCACATGTAATAGCACTAAGTATAAAGTGTCACAATCATATATTGTCGAGGGGGTTCTTGATTGAGTAATTTAGGGGGATAATATTATAGTGGTTGATTGCTTTTTTTGCTAGTTGTGTGTTCTTTAAATGGGGAAATCTCAAATTGAACTATCTCCATTTAATTATGCTTCATGGAGAAAATCGGTATGGAATTATCTCATGGGGAAGGGTTGTCTGTGCTATCTAAAAGAAACTATTCCTCAACCTACTAATGCTAAAGAATTGCAAAAATGGGAGATTGATCATGATAAAAACTTGGATGCATATGTTCATGTCTCATTTTATTTACAATTTCATGTTGAATCATGTAAAACACCTAAAGAGGCTTGGGAGATTTTTGAGAAATTATGGTAAAACTAATAACATTAGGGATATCAAATTGATAATAATTTGATAAATCTTGATCCTAAATGTTTTGACCACATCGAAGACTGCATCTCCAAGATAAAGTAACTAGGAACATAACTAAAATATTGCAATATTGATAAAGACAATCTATAATTAGTTCTAAATGTGTTATCCAAGCTTGTTCCTAAGTATTCAGTGCATTTTTGGCTTTCTATAAAGGTACACACACCTCACTTACTAAACTCAGTAATTCTAAAGCAAAGCACATTTCCAAATACGGATAATGAAACAAAATATATTAAATAAGATATATGACAAATGCTCTAAGGCAATTACAATATTGAATTACAATCACATACACCAATACGGTGTTACAAAGCATCTATTTCAATGCTACGAAATAAGTTTACATCAATAGTTACATCCATGATAGAAAGTTTACATTTACAAGTGGCCATGCTAGCCATACAAGAAGTATAAGAAATGCGTATAAGTATTTGTATGATGAGGAATCCTCAGTGCTCGACTGTCATGACACTGCTTTATCTTCCACAAAGCCGAGACCAAGAGTGGGTCTAGGCACCTTTTCTTCCCAACCACAAAGCATAATACTTACCCGTATTTCTTCCTAGCTCGAAGAAAACTCCGACCTTGTGCGAGGAGCCTAGCAACCTGAAACGGAGAAGCAAGAGGGAACTCTCGATGCAAGCCTGATGCCTATATGCAATCTAAATCTAAAATGACATATCTCTTGCATGCAGGATGTGGCAGAGACTAATATCAATAATTTCTAGGCTTTTAAAATTACATCTATTTCACTGGTGCATATGCTTGGCCAAGCAACAAAAAATAACAGAAAGTGATAGTTTTAAAAAGGGAAACTATCGTCTCTGGAAATCCACACTTGGCATCCTATCCCAAAAGTGGTTTCATATAGCATAAATAAATGATGCCTTGAATCTCTTAATTTGATTAAAATATCAAGCATGTTTTACACAAAGGTTTTTAATTAAACCTTAAAGTTCGTTACAAGAGTTTTCATGTCTAGATATATTGCAAATCCATCATAAAAAGAAATAATCCAAAGAAAATCATGATGTATGTATTAAACTCAGCAACTCAATCCATTTGGCTTACCTATATTCCATGTGGACACAACAATTATATGCTCTTAAATGTATTTTCATTGCAAGTAGATTTGTTTTCCAATTCAAAAAAAATAGGGAGTTATAATTTACATTCTAATTTCTAAAACAGATTTAGACAAATATTCCATCAGAGTTTGCATCTTGCGTATTCACATTATATGTATGCACATATTTATTCTCATTAACTTAAAAGTGAAAACTCAGAAATATATTCATATCATTTAACTCAGAATTACACTATAATTACTGTAATTTCAGAATTTGAAGAGTATATAATTACACACTCATATATATAAATATTGCAGATTTAAGACTCTGTTGTTCAATTTTCAATGGAAATAAAAATATAGAATCATAACTTAGCCTGTAAGTTAAATATATTCATAATCTGATTTGAAATATTCTTTCATATATATAATATATATATAAATATATACATATATATAGAGGAAAAATATCGCTATAAAATAGAGACATACTCTTAAAGATTTTATAAATACTATTGTAATCTAAAACTGCATGTAGCAAATACAAATTGTGCATTTATCAAATTACAAACTGTACACTTACGTTCATATATATATATATCCCCATTTCAGTTGGCGGCCAGAGCGAATTCTTACACAGAGTTTGAATTTATCAAAAATCAGAATAGAAGTTGAAGTTTAAGTTTGATCTTAAGTGTAAGTTTAAATATTGGAATGAGGGTGCGCAACTTGGCATGTTGATTTCCATCAGAATTTTTCAAAGCATCAGAAATAAATAAAGTTTAAGTGTACATGGAATGGAGTTAAAGTTTGAAATCAATCACTATGAAAGGAGGGGCGAATTTCATAGAAAGGTTGGAATATAAAATAAAGGTTTAAGTTTAAGATTAAGCATTGACTATATTTCAATGTTATGAAAGAAATGAATGGTAGAAGGGGGGGCACAACCCCTGTGGGGAGGGTAGCGCACCCTCTCCACAACCTTTCTTGGAGCAGCTACAGGTTGTGTTCCTCTATGAGCAGCTACAGGCTGCTTTAAAAACTAATTAATATATATTTTTGTTTATATAAAATTTAAAACAATATAAATACTTAAAGTTGCATATTCTCCATTAGTTGCTTAAAAACAACAATTCATATAGCTAAAATGCTGGTTGTAAACAAGCAAAGAGTATATATTTAGACATATATATATATAAACTTAGTAAGTCATATTTATATAACAATTTGATTGGGTTTTCTACAAAATCCAATATATTTTCAAGGCAATATTGATCTGGTAGAAAATTAAATCCAAACAAAAATTATTCATTCACACACACATCTGAAATAGAAATTTCAAGAAAATAAATAATTGAAAACCTGGAGTCCAATGTTAATCCGATAGATTTGTTGTGATTCAGTTGTCCTTTCCTTGTCTATTCCTCTTCTTCTCCTAGTTTCACCCAATTCAACCATTCTTGTCTTGCTTCTAGTTTTTTTTCAGAGAGAAAATGAAGAAAGATGAAAGAAAATAATAAACTTCAGAATGCATGCTCTTGTTGAGAAATAAAGAGTTTATAAAATTTTTATTACTTTTTCCAACTTTATTTTTCTTTATTTTTTGTTTTTTTTTTCTAATTTTTAATCATCTTTTCTCATACTTTTCTATTTTTATTGTTTTCTATTTTATCACCTTGTTTTTGAAAATCTTCCTATATTTCATTTTTATTCTAAGTTTTCCAATAAATCTGATTTTAAAAGAAAGCAAGATTTGTTTTCTATGCAACACACTATCCTCAATTTAATAAAATAAATAACATCTTAATCTTCAAATAAAGCATCAACTAAAAAATATACTAAACTAATTCTTTTTATTTCTATGCATTTAATTTACCACTAATTAATTTTAAATAACATTGCAAAGTAAAACAATATAAATAATTAATTAAATAACATCCTAAATGCAATTTATATGATTACTAAGTGGTGTGTGCGTGCGAGAGGATTCATTCCAACTTAATCATGCCAGGTGGCTAACCTCCTCTACCTCAACCACACTCTTTGTCTTCGACAAACCTACATCTCATATAAACTTAGGCACCCATTTATAGATTAGTGTCCAAAAATATAAATCAAAGGAATATATATCATTCTCTATGTTACATCATTTGAATTTAAATAATAATCATCACATTTCTTTTTTTTTGAAATAAAATATCATCCATTGCATTTCATCTTTCAAATAAAATAAACATTCACCTATTTCCTTATTCAAAATCTCACAACATTTATTCATGTTTCAGTTCCATTTAAAGTAAAATCAAGCAGTGCCAAAGTTTGAGACATAACACTTTCGTATCCATCAACTTTTTATTGGAGCATCGTATGTTGATCCAACATTTGATGACTTTGTAAATCTCCTAATTCAAGAGGAAGCAAAGTTAAATCATACGGGTCTCATCAAGTCTTCTATGTCACAAGCATTATTGGCTAGTGAGTCAAAGGTACAAAAAGAATTAGGGAATCCTATTAAGAAGCCAAAGAATAAAAATAACAAGCCACATAAATAATTTGAATCCTCTCCCTCTAAAAGGGAATCATCTAAGAAGGAGAAGTCTACATGTGCATATTGCAAGAAAATAGGGCATGATGAACATTAATGCTATTCAAAATAGATTGATGAGTTGAAGCATCTTCTTAAGAAGAATCAAATCAGTTTTCCTTAATCATCAAAGGGTTCATCTTCTTATTCATCATCAAAGTTTAATAGACATAAGGGGAAAGCACTTTTTGTAGTTGAAATTTTTGAGTAAGAGAGGTGAATACTTGATTTAGGAACCTCACATCACATGGATTCATCTAAGAGCATGTTCTCTTTATTTAAGCCTTTTTCATCACCACACATCTTGATGGCTAACTACACATATATTTTTTCTTGTGGGAAGGTATCTATTGACATGGATGATGAAGCATTTAATGATTTTCTTTGTATTCTTGTCAACCAACATCCTTTCTATCTATCACACATGGTGGATCAAGAAAGAGTGTTATGTTCACACCAAATTCTATCATAATCTAGGATTTGCATGGAAAAGATATAGTTGCAATTGGGGAGGTTGATCACCAATCTTGAGTCTACACATTCTCATGTTTTCTTCTATTATTCCTTCAATGGATGTTCACATTGAGGCATCTAGTGTGAACACTTTTCAAGAGATTTAGTATGGTCATTTGAATCTTGGTACTGTTTCATCCATTGAGGATCTAGTGACATGTATTGATATTTCATCTAATGTTGCTTTTGATGATTCTTATGTTGCTACAACTTTGGATCCTTGTGATTTAGTGCAATAGGGCATTCATTATCTTCCAAAGATGGCTACTTGGGATGAACACTTGATAGAAATTGGTGGTTTGTTTTGTGTGTTTCACATTTCATATTTTGGAGACACCATTGATTGCATTCATCTTCTCTTTGATGGAGGTTATCCTTCTTCAATTCTTGTGAGGGAAATCTTTTACCCTCTTATTCATTCTCTACATGATCACTCTTCACAGTTTGAAATGAGTGTGGATTATTTTTGATGAAATTTGGAGGAGGCTTCTTTATCTTTAGAGGAGGTAACTTTATCTTTAGATTGTGTTCTACAATCATTTCTAGTAGATTTTGGATTTTCATCTTCTATTGTGTGGCCTAGAATGCATTCCTGGAGTCTGAATGCTTTTGGCATCGACATGGAGGTCACACTTGAGTATTCTTTAAATATATCACACATAATCTACCCTCCCTCATCTTCCTTTTAGGAATGAGAATACATCCTATATATTATCTTGTTTTTGTATCTTCCTAAAGGGATGAATGTTGTTCGATGATATTGGATCATCTTCAACACTCAATGTTGAGAATTTAACATTATTATAGGAGACTCTATTGTGAGCATTGTTGTTTCATATTTGTAATTATTTTGGCTATTGTCATTGTAGTTTATTGTTATTCAGATCAATACAATTTCTTGTTGGATTTTTTCCAAGTTCATTCTATGTAGATTCATATGTTGAGATGTTAACTTAATTACTTTTGTGGAAGAAAAATAGAAATATGTGGTTTAGACTTATTTCTTGCTGCAATATTGCTATTTTTTATTAATACTTTGGGAAGGGACATTATAGCACAGGTGGTCTTGATGTCCACTAGGGAAAATGGATGAAGGAAAATTTACACCAATAAAATGATAGTAGGTACCTCTCCACTTATAGATAGGAATTTTTTATTCTCATGAAGCTAGTTTGTAAAATGAGTATTCCACTCTATATGAACTAGATAATAAGGAGATGCCTCTCAACACTCATTTATGAATTGTATTTCCTAGAATGTTCAAGTTTTGATCTAAATCTTCCATGAAAATATGTTATTCATGATGTTCATCTATAACTCCCAAGTTTATACATTTTGTATTTACAAGAGGTTAAAGTTTATATTTTAAAGATTTATGCTACATGTGTGATTTGGCCTTCCAATCATGTTTTGTGTAGTCATCATAAAGTAGGTTGGGATGGATTTATAACCTTTTTATCTCCTAAATGGAATCAATATTTAGTTGACCATGGTTGTGACCCCACTAATCATGCACTACGGGTCTTCTTTAACATTAATAATCATTATTTTGGTATTATTAATATTATTCTTTGAATTATGTAGCTCATTGATCTTCCCTCTAGAAATCAATTATCAATTTAGTGCTAGCCACTGCTTGGGTTCTATGTGGATATTTCAACACGATCAATATGGCTTATGATAAATGTGGGGATTTTCCATTCATTAGACATCTAGAAAAAGAGAGGTTGGATTATTCATGTATAATATATTATGGTTTTTTATCCCAATATTGGATGTCACCAAGATCACATGACATGACACACTTGGAGTAACTTACAATCCAATATTGATATAGTTTTAAAGATTTTGGATTGATCTATGATGTTAGCTCAATATTTTTTACCTTTTATAGCTACTATTCCTTGTTGGAAGAGCCCTTGTTAGATGTTTTCATTTCTCACCACTTCCTAATATGGTTTTCTATTGAATGGAAAGTTTCTAAATCTAAGGCCATGAAGATGTAGTTTTTTCTTAACACATTAGTGCTCAATCATAAGGCCACATCAACTGAAATTCAACATGCCTGTAATTTAGAACCTTTCCCCATTCATGTGTACAATCATGTATCTTTTTGGAATGATGCAATAACTCATACCACCTAGTTTCTCCATATTTATAAGTGCCAATTATCCCACTTTCACCATTTTCATACAAGGGTGCCACCTTGGAGCTTTATTGAGCTATTATATCTCTAAAATTGCAACTAAATTCTGTCACTTAGCCTTTTGTGGCTTGGATCCATCACTAAAAGTAAGCTACAAATTCTCATTCTACATGGGGGCTCAAATTAAGACTAGGCTTCACTAGCTCAAGATTGGATCTATAAATTTTTCAAGGAATTGTTTTGGGACTTGTGTGCTCACCATTCTTCACAAACAATTAAGAAAACATGTGAAGGATAGAAACAATTGAAATAGCTTCCTAATATTCTTCAAGCTTATGCCTAGTAAAATGAGCATTTTTTTCCTTATGAATGTACTTTGGTTCGATTGGATTCTTTACAACAATACCTTAATGTGGTCACCTACTAGGTTTCCTATTACATTATTTTTGACCAAATTATTGCTAAAGAAGACTTGAAGGAAGTTGTGTTGACAATGGTTGATGAAAAGGTTCTTAGTCTAGATGAGGTCCCATGTGATATAACCTTCATAAGGTCTATACTAAATCTTTTCATGTTTAAAATCCTTCGGAAATATAATTAACAAGGACATGTTAAGTTGGCGATCTTGAAGGAATTTGTAATTGATGATTGATCACTCTATTCAATATTTCCTACAAAATCATTACAAAATATTTTTCTCTCAAATCCTAAGCTCCCTTAGCTTCTTCTTGAGCATCTATGAGATCCATTAAATACAAATTTATTTTGGTCAATATTATTATTGTCTAGGAAGGAATCAAATGGTCTTTCCACTCTCAACAACCCACCATTTTTATTAAGATCGACTTTACCAAATTCCATGATTGCATTGAATGTCTATTTATCCTTATCATGCTCCAAGTACTTGGTTTCATGGCCTCACTTAATTTAGTCTATGGAGACTATATTTGTAAATGCTTCAACTTGCATCATGATTTATGGCCACCAATCAATGCCTTTTAGGCTTCACAATATTATCAATTAAGGGCATCCTATTTCCCAAACACTTTATGTTCTTGATAATAAAGGATTTGGATACCTCCTTGCTCATGTAGTATCTCAATCATTGATAAATGGGATAACTCTTCCCAACTCTTCTCAAAAACTAGTTAATGGTCATTTTTTCAATAACACATTTCTTACTCTCATTGATGAATAAAATAATGTCACTCAAACCCCTTAGTGTTTGGACATCTTCTACTAGGATTTTACATTAAGTATTGAATGGAAAACACTCAATTCTATGGAAAATCCTTTCTTTCCAAGACAAATTGGGTTGGTTAGTTTGGATATGGATGGATCAATCATGGGGATTTTTTTCTTTCTAGGAATTCTCTTTACTTTTTAGGCTTCACCCTCCACAATTTGATAAGAAATTTTTGATAGAATTAAAAAAAAACTGTTGGATTACCAACCTCCTTGTGTTGGTAAATTTTATTTTTTCTTAAATGTGTTGGTACCCACACATGCGTATTACTTTCTTTTTGGGTTCTCTCTTAGAATTTTGATAACTTGCAAATTAAAAAACTCCTCAAAATTTTTATTTGACATACTAGTGAAGGACATCATGGAATCCATTGTGTGGCTTTGGATTTATATTGCATATCTCATGAACATAAAAGAATAGGATTTATCTCCACTTATAAATAAGGCATTACCCTTTGTGCTAAAGGGGTTCTCAGAGTATTAGAAGGCAACAAAGCCTAGAAAATTGTGGTTAGGTATTGCATTCATTCTAGAGTCCCTTTAGATCATCTAACTTAGAAGGGCCTAGAATTTGAGACTCTTCTCAATATGAAATAAATTATCAAAATACAAGGTAATTTTCTCATCAAATTTATTTGGAAATACTAGTAAGATATCAATACTTAGATTCATTAGACAAGAAATAAACTTTTAAATGGAATTTATATCAATGAACAATATATTTGATGGTCCTTATTTCTCTCTTATGAAGATCACCCTTTGGTCAAAGTGAAATAGATTCATGCCTTGAAATTCTTAAGAGAGGAATTCATGTGTTGCCAAAATTTATCAATAGAGCCACCAAGAACTTTCTCTCTTGGCTTGAATTCAAATTGAAATTCAATATTGCTAATCAAGACCAAAAAACCGTTTTTTTGCAATTTATGCTATACCTCCTCAAATTCTTCATAAAATTGGAGTGAGGCCTCTTAAGCCCTAGTGGAAGGATTGGAAATGGGTGTTTAGATACAAAATTTTAAAATTACAAGCCTAGCAACCCCCCATCTTCCTATAGTGGATTACTGAATTTTTAATGGAAACTCCAATCCTCTATTGGGATTTGGCATCATTGGTTCCAATACATTTGGTCAATAGTCATGTAGCCTAAATTGGCTTACTTTTTCTTGGTGCATTATCTTTCAAGGCCTTCCTTTGGGTATAAATTTGGATCATGTGGGTATTTCCATTCCTCATTATCCATTTTATGAGAAAATTGAATCCTTTAAGCACCTATCCTAGTTTTTCCTAGATCTCAATAGGCTTGGAATTGGATTCCTGATTTATTTTAGCATTTTAGACTAGCTCTTTTTTCTTGGCATATGGTTCTTCTTGGATTTTTTCCTTATCTCTTGCATAAGTATGTTATAATTATGAATAAACATGAGACATAAGTTCAAAAGATGAAAAAAAACCTTCCACACAATAGAGATGCAAAAAATAATTTGCTATATCATCAACAAGAAAAACTTATAGAATGAAAAGCTTCCATGAATCTCCAGAGCGCGAGGAGATATGGTTTTAAGATAATACAATGAGGGTTGAGTGATTTTTAGGAGAAACTCTAAATGATAAAGGGATTATATCATGACAAGTGTCAACATCTCATGCAATGAGACAAAATGATCTAATAATAGCTCACTTCAGTTAACATAAAAAAACACTCTTAAGTTTAGTTTAAGTGCATGAAATGAATTAGACTAATTGTCAACTAAAGATTAATTAATGATTAGCTAATGCATGATTACTCTAACAAACCCCCTTAATATGAACATTTGGAGTAGCTAAAAACCCCAAAAAGAGATCAAAAAACAAGATGCAGGATCAAACAATGAACAAAGAGATTTGAAAAAAAAAATATTTGCTATTCCTTAACAAAAAAAAACTTACACAATGAAAGATTTCATGAATATCTAGAGTTCAAGGAGATTTAGTTTTGAGATAATACAGTGAGGGTTGAGTGCTTTATAGGAGCAACCGTAAATGATAAAGGGAAATTAGATAATGACAAGTTCCAACATCTCATGCAATGAGACGAAATGATCTAATTATAGCTCACTTTAGTTAACATAAAAAAACACTCCTAAGTTTATCTTAAGTACATGAAATGAGTTAGACTAATCATCAATTAAAGATTAATTAATTATTAGCTAATTCATGATTATTCTAACACCCCCCCTTAAGATGAACTTAGGGAGTAGCTAAAAAACCTAAAAAATGAATGCACAAAAAGCAAAAAATACATGATGGATCCCAACAAACAAGGCTTGATGAGGTACCCATGTGCAAACAATCTAATCTCTCACAAATGGATAAAAAGAGAAAAACACATGGGAAAAGATCCTCTCCAAAATAGAGAAAGGTGAATGAAGGACTAAAAATCCTCCAAACCAATGTGAAGGACATCACATAAGAATGAAGAAGTTGTAAAAAGCTATCAAATGATGATTGATATAGTGTTAAAATGAAGAAACTCCTCTAAAATATATGATGATTAGGATCAAGAAGACAAGAATCTAAATGAGTGCTCCCAATGATACTACTTGAATCAAATGGAAAAATAAGGCAAACACCTAGAACTTGAAGATAAAAATGGCACAAGTACCAATAGTTTGGACACTTCAATCAAGTGAAAATAGAAGGTTACCTCTAGAAATAGGAATCCAAGAATTTCCATATGTATGATCCATCTCTCTAAAATACATGGGTAACCAGTTGCTACATCCACCTAGTACATAGGAACAAGAACTAGATACATAGATCAATCAAAAAATGAAACCAAGGAAGCATTAGAACCAACAATAGAAATCCTCCATAATGCAAAAAGGGAGATCCAAGACAAATGCACTGAAACTATGTGTCACTAAGAAGTGCATGTAGGAGAACAAAGAACATTTGGCATGCATATGAAAGTACCAACAAAGAAAAGGGTGTGTAAACTAGGGCACACACACATGATGCACGAATCATTGGGATTCAATGTTGTCGTGGAAGGAACACTCACTTCACAAAGGTGTGAATGGAAAACAAAGGCACTCACAACCCACCCATGGCACTCTATATCATAGCGCAAGTATAATTTAAGGCACAAAAGGATGTGTAAAAGGCCCAAAAAATATACACCAAAATGGCACTTTTATCTTAGTGTGTCTACAAAAGAGAAATTGCAAGCAAAAGATGCTCAAAATGCCCAAATAGGACATAAAGCTAAAAATACATGTAGAAGAGCCTAAAAAAAGGTCACCCAACACAAACGCAAAGTTTCCAAGAGCTAAAACATCCAATTAATTCACCAGAGTGTGAAAGCACCAAAAATTGAATAAAATGTACTTTGAGAAGAATTTGGAAAAATTGCATGGATGGTTGTGAAGAGCTATGAGGGAAATTTCTAATGTTGCTAGAATCATAAGAAAATGGAGAAAGTGATCAAAATTCATGAGATTGGGAGTGGAAACAACACCTCTAACTTTAAAAGGATGTAAACTATACCAAAATAAAAATCTAAGAAAAGCAATGAGAACCATTAGATCTCAAAACTAGTTTTTCGATGATGTCTTGTTTGCCTAATTTTGACAACCAAGCAAAAAGTTATGCCAATTTTTCTAATTGTTCTTATTTTTCAAAAAGGGAAAAAAATATTAGCCCCCAGGGTTGGGCTCTGGTCACCCATGCAATAGGTGGCAGTTATTTATTTATTTAAAAAAAAAATGCCCCCCTCCTCGCGACAATTACCCTAGGGATTATCATAGAGAAACTAGAAATTAGTGGTTAATCACCTCACCATTAGTCTGTTGGTGGCTATGTCACTAGGTGCATTGTCTGGCAAGCACCGCAGGGGCTCCACTCTATGGGTGGTATGTCGTAGGGGCACCACACTACCCTGAAGGCACCGTAAGGGCTCCACTCTATGGGCAATGCACCATAGGGGTGTTGCTCTATGGGTGATGTGTTGCAGGGGTTTTTCTTCACAAGTGGTGCATTGTAGGGGTGTTGCTTTGTGGGTAGTGTGCCACCTGTGGGATTTTTTATTTTTTTGATTTGCATGCACAAGAGGCCGTATAGGGGTCATACAGGGCCCTGTACAAAAAATTGCCTTTGAAGCTCCCAACACCAAAATAGAGAAAATTAATATCAAAATTTGTCGATCAACCTCTTGGATGCAATGGTGAGGTCCTTTTCACACCAAAGTGCACCAAAAAATTGCACAAATCCAAAATTTCCAAAAAAAGCAAAGGAGATCCTAGATCTAAAGTCTATAACCCTAGTTGAAGAATAACCTCATAAATCGTGAAGGGGTTCGATGAATCCATACTCTAATACCATGTTAGAATCATGAATAGACATGAGACATAAGATCAAACAATGAAAAAAGACACCTTCCATGCAACAAATATGCAAAAACAAAGATTTTCTATTCCTCAACAAGAAAAAACTTATAGAATGAAAAGCTTCCATGAATCTCCAAATTTCAAGGAGATTTGGTTTTGAGATAATACAATGAGGGTTCAGTGTTTTATAGGAGCAACCCTAAATGATAAAGGGATTAGATCATGACAAATTTCAACATCTCATATAATGAGATACAATGATCTAATAATAGCTCACTTTAATTAACATAAAAAACACTCTTAAATTTAGCTTAAGTGCATGAAATGAACTAGACTAATAATCAATTAAAGATTAATTAATTATTAGCTAATACATGATTACTCTAACAAAGTATACCCAAATTTGACATACTTTCAAGGTGGAAATTATCTTTAATATTTGGAAAGATAGAAATGATTCCCTTCATTCTATTTGTTTTGTTGATACTCACTACTCTTTATATACTAAAGTCATGGTTTTCTCTAATATCCTTATGAAAATTTAGGTGCAAGCTAGTAAATTTGGCATCTTTAAGTTTTGTTGGATCATTGTGGAATGGACCCTTAAATTTTTTAAGTTGATTTGTCTACATCATTAAAATAAAATACAATAATTGTCAAGAATAGAGATTCATTTTCCTTAACTACACACACACAAAATAACAAAGCCATATGTATTGAACCAATTAAAATGGGAGCATGATCATACACATACATACTAACACATTCAATTTTTCCCACAAACATAAGAAAATAATATGCATATTTCCTAAATATATGACCCAAAATCATAAAGAATATATTTTTCTTTGCAATGAATCCAAGGTTAAAATGTTGTAGATTTTTCCCACTCGAAGAAGAATCAACAATAAAGCTTGAAATCTCACATTTCCATTCTTTTTCCATGAAAGTAGAAAGTAGGGGTTTTGATCAAATACACTATTTTTCTCTCCAAAACATAATAAGGAAAAAAAAAAAGAAAAAAAAATGAATACCTTTTGCATATCAACCAACACCTAAAATCCATTTCTTCCTTTTGATCATTTTCACACTTACTTTTCAAATACAAAATAATATCTAAGTTGTAACAAATGTTTAGTATGTATATGACCCCTTTATCTTTTGAAAGCCATTTTCACTTTTTGACAAGTTTGGAACCTTCCCAGGGTTTATAATTAGGAAACCCAATTCATTTTTCTAACTTAAATATAAAAAATAATATTTTAGAGGACTTTTAAATTTTTCATTTTAATTTCAAATGTCTATGTTATAATTTCAAATGAAACTTAATATTTCACAAGGCTATATAATTATTTTCCTACAAAGCAACTAAAATACATATGTGAAAATTAAGCATGAGCATGAAGGGATGAAAACATTTAATTAAACCTTTTAATTGATCACTTAAAGCAACCAAAATTCACATAAGGAAATAATGAGAGAACACAAGAAAATAAACATGTTATTAGGTTAGTACAATGGGGATCCAAAAGTATAATTGATTTAAGTGTTAGCTTTATGGGTTTCAACATCTCATGGTCTATTAATATTGCATGGAATAAGATTAGTTTACAATATCAAACAAGTCTGTGGTTTATCTCTGATTAATTATCATTGAGATTTTACCCATACTTACACATTTTAATCAAATGTTATGTGCACATATTTAATACACGATAAAAAGTAAAGAAAAAGATAAAAGTAGCAAATTGTCATAATTCACATTTTAATAATAACATCTAATTATAACATCATCATAATTTAATCATGTATTGAGTAATATGGAGACAAGAGTTAACATAGGTAGACACTACAAATTATTCTATTCAACAAAAAAACATCTAATCTTCCATGTTTCTTGCTTTGAGAAGATCATTGGACAATGAATTTCAACCTAGAAATATTTAATAGAGCTTGATGAAGAGGGCATAATAATTTTGGAACAAGAGAAAATCTTTTATACTTTACTAAAAGGTTGTAAACAAGGATGATTACATAGTATCTAATCAAGTGGAAGAATTTTCTTAATGAAAATGCAACATGAAGAATTAAGTGCTCATCCAAAAACATGTAATCTCTCATCCTTTAATGTGTATTGGAATATTTGTGAAATTTTTGTAGCTAACATAACCTTCAAATATATATGACCATTTTTATAATTCTATATTAGTAGGTCAACTTAAGTAGCCTCCATGGGATAATTAGGGAATATATGAGGTATGGTTACTAAATTATCATCATACTAAGAATTATGTTCTTATTAAATACTTTAGGATGTTTTTCCCTTAAAGAATAAACCCTATTATATTATCAAGTATTTGCTAGTATATTTTTCCTTGTACAAGTAATTTCATTATAACCTTTGTCTTTTGAGAGAGCACATGTTTAATATATAATTAAAGACGTCATTAATATATAGGTATATTTCCATATCAAATATTAGGAAGATTCCAAAATATTAGCAATGTAAATCATTCTTAAACAAAATACCACTTTCATCACATTTCTATTTCCTAAAATAACTTACACAACTATCATATTTTCAATCCCCTTTCTATATTTAGTTAATCTAGACCAATAAAACATGATTGAATGAATTGATTCAATTAACCTATGTTCATCCTAAGGAAATCGCACTTATAAAATTGCAATTACAAATTTAGCTTAAAGTATGATATGATTAGAAAAGAAGAGAGAATTGTTTCCATCCCCTCTCTTCCATTAACACCATTTGTGTTATATTTTAAATATTGCCATTAAAGTATTATAATGTTATTGAACTATCTACTTAAGCATAATATAATTATGTAAAAGAAATGTTAATTTTATCAAAATTAAACTGTTAATTATATAATAAAATATAAAAAATAAACTATCAAAAAAATGTAAAGAGACTACATGTTCTTTTAATTGTTCTATTACAATTTTTAGACCCAATTACACAAAAATTATCATCATAGATTGATATATTGAATATAATCAAATTCATCATAAAAATAATATTGTTTTAAAAATGTTTAAATATGATATTAAACAAGGTTCTACTTTCATAAGAATATTATCACATTTCATATTGATTATTTTGATGGTTGTTAAAATCAAAGATGTTAATGATTGTAAAACATTAAGGTAATACGAATATGTTAGCATACTTCTTTCAAACAAACATCTCATAAGAACTACAAGTCTCAGAACTTCTTAGCATTGCTCTTTCATTTTGATTATTGACAACAACATTATGTAAATGAACTTCAAATTTAACTTTAATAAATTTATTTTTATTTTACATTTAAATAAACTTTTGCATGGAAGAATTCAATTGGATTATGGTTTAAAGTCAACGTGTTAAACAATAGGAAAATGTTTACATAAAATTTGTGGTTATTAGCTTAATTTTTATCAACCCAAGAAAAATCCTCCAATCATACGATAAAAAATCTCAAGTGGAGTTACAATAATCTTCAATAGATGTTTGAATAGACATCCCTTAAGGTGTCTAAACCATTTGAACGGATTTTGAGAAAATCCATGTTTCTTTCTAGGAATTTTATTTTCTTTTTCCTTTTCTCCTCCTCCTTGTTCTTGTTGATCTTCTTTATTATCTTCTACGTGTATATATGTGAATCTTTTCAACATTGGGGATCCAATTTCCTCGTGGGTATTTTTAAAATTATTCCCTTGTAGATATTCTAAGGGATTATGCAAATAGTCTTCCGCTATGTTATTGTGTCTAAGCAATTCTTCCATCATTACTATCTCATTCATTCCATCCATAAGGTTAACACTTGTAGCTTCCATGATGTTTTCCTCAGCAAAATCTAGAAAGTACAACTCGGCCATGTCACTTTCAAAAGGCTTGATAGTTTGTTTATGGAATCCATGAAATTGTTTTCTTGATTGCTCATCTAAGAAATTTTGATTGAAGTCTTCAATGCCTAAGACCCTCATTGGAATAATCATGTTTTCTTGTCGCAAGTGCAAACACTCTTTGAGACTCATAAGCTCTTCTTCTTCATCTTTAGTCAAAATATATGAATCCAATTTTGGGTTTGAGGATTCATTTTTGTCAAAATGCCCTTCATGTCTCCATTTCCTCAACTTAGAATCCACATCCATGTTTGTCTTCTCTATATCTTTAGGAACATGAACTCCTATCAAATCCATGTTAAGATATGCAACCTCTAATATCTCTCTATTTTCTATATGCAAATTATCTTTAGGGGATTGGCCCTTAGAATTAGCTTTGGGGGATTGAACCTTAAAATCATCTTTAGGGGACTCTAGGCTCAAAATATCTTTAGACAGTCCTATATTGGAAAAATCTTTAGGGGGGTGAGAATTCAAATCCTCTATTTGAGATTTCAACTTTGAATCCTCTATTAGAGATTGACCCTTGAAATCACCTTTAGGGGATTCTACCTTCAAAATATCTTTAGACAGTTTTATATTGGAAAAAACTTTAAGGGATTGAGAATTCAAATCCTCTTTTTGAGATTTTAACTTTGAATCATCTATTGGGGATTGCACCTTGGACAATTCTTTAATGTAATGGGGTTTTGGATCCCGTTTTAAGGATTGAAACTTCAAGTGTTTTTTAGGGGATTTTATTTTGGAATACTCTAAAAAGGACTGAACCTTCATATCCTCTTTCAGAGATTGTACCTTCAAAATGCTTTTAGGAGATTGGGCCTTTGCAACCTCTTTAAGAGGTTGGACCTTAGAAAGCTCTCCAATGCATTGGACCTTCAAAGTCTCTTCACCACACTCGATATTCACAATCTCTTGAGAATATTGTATTTCTAAATCTTCTTCAGAGGATTGTACATCTGAATCCTCTTTAAGAGATTGAACCTTAGAAAATTCTTTTGGAGATTGGACCTTAAAATTGCTTTTAGGAGATAAGATATTAAAATGCTCCTTAGAAGATTCCACCTTGAAATCTGTTTCCAGGGTTTCCTTCATGGGATTCTTTTTAGGCGATTCAACCTTGAAACTATCTTTAGGATACAAGACTTTGAAATGCTCCTTGGGAGATTCCATCTTGAAATCTTCTTTCAAGGATTCCTGCATGAAATTCTCTTTAGGTGATTCAACTTTAAAATCATTTTTAGATGATTCAACCTCTGAGTTCTTGCTAGAGATCTCATCAACATCTGTATCAGCATACAAATTCCTGTCATAATTGGAGCCAATAGACTCACTCATCTGTTGCAAATCAAAAGGCTTCCTGTCAAACTCCAAGGTGCTCTCTTCAGTCTCTTCATGGAAACTTACCACCCTATCCTTTTCTTTTAAATTCTGCAAGTCTGACTGGAAGGGAACTGCAGACTCAACATCTCCTTCCACACTGGAGCCAACTACAACATCATAAGCCTTTTCTATAATATTTTTAGACTCTTCCTGTTCTCTATTTTGATCAGAGAGTCTACCCATATCCTCCACACTACTAGAAAATTGATCAGAGGGCCTACCCACATCCTCCACACTTCTAGTAAATTGATCAGAAGGTCTACCCACATCCTCTACAGTTCTATTAAATTGATCAGAAGGCCTACCCATATCCTCCACACTTCTAGTAAAGTGATCAGAGGGTCTACCCATATCCTCAACACCATTAGCAAATTGATCAGAAGGACTGCCCATATCCTCCACACTTCTAGTAAACTGATCAGAGGGTCTACCCTTCTGCTCATCATACTGATCCAAGAATTGAGAACCACAAGATTCAGGCACTTCTCCATGCCAGGAAAGTTTACTCCTTGGCACTGCAAACTTGTCAGAGACAACAGATTCAGGGGAACTCATGCACCAGTGAACATATTTGGATACAGGAGACAGCATAAAGGTTTTGCCTGTGCTATCAGTAATATAAGGACTGCTAAAATCACTAGACTTGTTACCAGGACTATAACAATTACTAGACCTGTAGCTGTCACCTGCAACTTCTTTGACAACTCTGTTCCAGTTATAGTATCGCCTACCAAGTGCTTGAGCCTTAGACTTGCATAGCTCAAAGAATTGCTGAGCCTGATCTTTCTCTTTTCTGAGCACCATCATATCAGATTCATTAGACTTTGACAGTCTACGGAAAACATCAGGAATCTGTTCTTCCTGTGGCTGTGGTCGAAGGTCATTCAGAACCTTTTTCATGTGATTAAACCGCTGAATGAAGGATTTTCCTTTGGCCATGGCAGCCTGTACATCTTTGGGTGTCTGAATTGGGAGTTTCTCCAGTCTCTGTAATTCATCTTCCAATGACTTGAGTTGATTAAGAAGATGGTTTTGTTTGCCCTCTCTCCTCTTGCTGGTGGCTGTTGAACCAGATGACTGGGTGCTGTTAGAGCGAGATGAATGTTGTGCTTTTTTGGGTTGAGATGGAGCCATTTTCTCGCACAGTTTCATCACAAATCTCACTCAAAAGATCAGGCTGAAGTTGTGAAATAGATGCATACAGATGCACCTCTTCCACAAACCCTTTAAACCCCACCTTCCTACTGCACAAACAACAAACAAAAAATTTAAAATTACTTAAATAATAAAATATTATATTTAATGAAAGCAATCAGATTTAGAAGCATTTTTAATAGAAATTTTATATATTTATTTAATTATTATTTTATTTTATTTAAATTGAACATAAAATATTTTATTATTTAATTTTTTTAATTTATTTTAAAAATATTTTATTTTGCTGTATTTTTATTGTTAAGATTTCGGAATTGTCACAGCATGTAATTTTTAACATCAAAGCTACATGTTATTAACTTAGTTTTTAATTATTATTTAAAAGTTTTTTATTTTAATCATTTTATTTTTTTAATAAAAATAAATTATTAATTACACATTTTATTATCTTTCAATTATTATATAACATTTGAATATTTATTTTATGATTTATATAATTATTTTATTTTTTAATTATTTTTAAAAATTACAAAAAAAATTATTTCCTACATATTTTAATACATAATTAAACAATATTTTTTTTGTGTTTTATTTATTATTTAAAAACTATTTTATTTACTAAATTTAAATAAATAAAATAAGTCCACAATTCAAATACGATAATTTTTATGTAATTTATTTCAAAATATTTAATTGTTCTTACCTCCTACTTTTTTATTTTTCTCTCCTTTCTCCTAATTTAAAATGTTGCCAGTTTTCTATATTTATACCTACATTTTGATTGAAAATATAAAGAGGCTACTTTTCGAAAAGTTGTCATTTGTTAATGAAATTTTTTATTTGTTTAAAAAATAAAATTTAATATTTGTTTTGTTAAATTTGTGTTTTATAAAAGAGTTGTTATTTACTCACACCATTCTAAATATAATATATCAATTATAAGTTAATTATTATTTTTATATTATTTATTTATATATAATATTATATAAAATAATCATAATTAAATTAATATTGTGTTTATAATTAATTTATAATAATATAATATTTAAATATAAAGAAATAAATTTTCTATAGACATCTTAAGAATACTATATATATTTTTTTAAATAGATGTATTTAAAATATTTATATTAATTTAAAATATCATTTTTTATATCTAACTAAACTATTAAATAGATGTATGAACACATAAATAGATAAGAAAAGACATAAATTTTATTAATTTTAGCATTCCTCAATAATGATTTTGTTTTAGATGTTGTTTACTTTTTAAAAAAAATTGAAGAGTTATTTTAATTTTTAATATTTGGAAAAAATAAATTATTTACTTTAACTTTTACAATTGTATTTTTTCATAATAATCAAATAGATCATATAATACGTTCAAATAATTAGAAAACATTAAATCAATATGCTTGTTCTATTTTCTAATTTGTTTACTATTTTTTATTTTTTTATTACTTGATAAGATACCACTAATATATAATTTAAGTTTTAAATATTATATCAATTTAAAATATATAATTTATAAAGGTTTATTTAAATAAACTATGATTAAAAGATATAATTTAAATAATAAAATATATTATATAATTTTTAATATTATATTTAATTGATGCATGGCGTCGAGCCGCCAAGCAGTCGAAGCATGCTCGCGTTCCCCAGCTCGCTTCTTCGCAGGATCTTGCTAGTGCTCGGGGGCCTTTTTCCCAGGTTCTAAGGCGCGTACTTTCTACCTTCGTCGGGTTCCCTTGGCGCACAAAGGTGGGTGTAGGGTTTGTGCTGGCTGTTTCGGGCCTGTGTCTGTCGTGTGTGGTGGCATTTGGGTGGATCTTGGTGTGCTACCGCTTGGTCGGGTTCCCTCCATCTGCTTGGCTCGGGTGGGGCGAAGGTTGTTGGGTGTTGTGTGGGGTTTGGTGTGCTGCCATTCTCTGGGGTTTTGTGATTTCCTGCTTGGGGGTTCGGTGGTTCATTTTGAAGCTGAAACTTGTGAATCTTGGAGGGTTGTGGGTGAAGCTGGAGGGGTATTGTGGTGTTCCTCGTGTGAGTGTTCTCCTCCGATCTCTTGTTTTGGGGGCTTCCATGCCCGTGTTGGATATTGTTCTGAGTCATGTCACGAGGGGAGTCATCTAGGATTAGCCCCAAGATGGATTTCTGATTAGCTTTTGGATCGAAACCCTTGGAACAGGGTGCTAAGGTTTTTGATAATAATTTGTTTACGTCAGGTCAAGAGATGAATAGTTCTGGATTGTCTGGAGGACCTAGAATTTCAAAAATTAACGGATGTTTGGAAAGATGTAAGGAGAGACTGAAACTGGTTATTTCAATGGAGTTGTTGGCGGATGATATTGATTATTATTCGAAACACTCCTTTTATTGTAAGTTTATGGGTTTAAGGGTCTTGTTGCAATTTTTGGAATCTTGGGCTCAGAGGACTTGGTTCCCGGAAGGAGAAATGGAGATTAGACTCCTAGCTAATAATTACTTTATGGTTTCATTTGATTGCATGGCTGATCGGAATAGGGTTTTTGAGGGGGGTCCCTATTTCTATAACCAAGTGGGTTTATTTATGAAGTTGTGGCATGCGGGTTTCAATCTGACTGAGGAGCTCCCGAACAGGGTTCCAGTGTGGGTTTGCCTGCCATGGTTTCCAGTCGAATGTTGGCGAGAGGATGTCCTACATTTGGTGGCTTCAATGCTCGGTAAACCAGTTGGGTCTTCACAACAGACACAGTTTAAAAAGGTAATGACTTTTGCCTGTATTTGTGTTGAACTTGATTTATGCATGCCATTGCCAGATTCAGTGGAGGTGGGTGCAGGATCATATACATGGGTGCAACAGATAAACTATGAAACTCTGCCTTTTCAGTGTCAATTTTGTCATGAGTATGGGAACTTGCAGTGCAGATGTCCTCGGGCTAAGCCTGTTGGGCCCCAATCTGGCAATACTCCTCGCAATCCGCCTGGGGCTGATAAGGGGAAGGTGCCTATTCCAGGTGATGGTAGTGCAGAAGATGGATATATTCCTGTCAAAGCTCGCAACAGAAATCGAGGGAAAAAGAGGACTCTAGGGGAGAGGCAGGACGATGTTTCTTTTAACAGGTTTGAAGTGTTGGATGATCTCAACCAGCAGGAAGTGAATCCGGGTTTGATGAACTTGGATCAAGGCACTTTGGGTTCAGGAAAGAATGGGCCTCCTTCGGAGGTTATTCAAGTTGTGCAGGACTCAGGTGTTGGGCAGATGGACACGGATCAATAGTTGATTGTTTCGGCTGGATAGGATCCTGTGCATGGGACTCTGACGAATGGGGGAGAGGGTTCTCCTTTGCCTTTAAAGGTTGGTGTGGAAGCGGGAAAGAGCTCCAGCTCCTCTTCTCGCATGGGTATTCAGCAAAAGGATTCAAAGAAAGGGGTTGGTGAGAAGAATCCCAAGCTGGGTAGGAAAAAGGATTTAGAAAAGATTAAATCAACTGGGGAGACTCTGGTGGAGTCAGGGGCAGTTAAGACCCTAGATTCTCACTTCTTGTGTTCTCAAAAATGATTGTTATATCTTGGAATGTAAGGGGCTTGAACAGTGGCCCCCGACAAAAAGTTGTTCATGATTTGGTTAGGAATCAATCTCCTGATGTTCTTTTTCTTCAAGAAACTAAGCTTTCTGTAGAGAGTATGGTGAATATGGTACCTAAGTTGTGGAAGTATGGCGAGTGTCAGTGTGTTGGAGCTCACGGTGTGTCCAGGGGAGTGGCTTGCTTATGGAATCCATAGAGGATCTGCCCTCTTTGGTGGATGTCTTCTAGGTCAGCTATTTTGTTGGTGGCTTCTTGCTATGTGACAGGAGAATGTATTCTTCTCTCCAATGTGTATGTGCCTGTTGAATATCGGGGTAAGCAGCTTCTTTGGTCTCATCTTCGATATGTTCGTAGCCTGGCTCCTTACCACCCTTGGATTCTGGCTAGGGATTTCAACGCTATTGTGGAGTTGTCTGAGAAAAGGGGGGGAATTGTTCGATTGGAGCCCTCTGCTCTACTTCTCAGGGATAGCATTTATGATTTAAATCTTATTGATGTTCAGCCCAGTAATGGTCGTTTTACTTGGAATAATAGGCGAACTGGTGAAGACTGTGTCGCTAAGAGGCTTGATCGGTTCTTGGTCTCCTGTTATTGGGTTGGTGACTTTTGGTCAACCTCCTCTGAAATTCTGGATTGGAGGGGCTCGGACCACTGGCCTATCAAGCTTAGCATCATCTTGGCTCGTGATCCTCATTCCCCTTCCTTCAAATTCTAGCTTATGTGGTTACGGGACTCTACTCTTTTTTACCAGGTGAGTGTGTGGTGGAGGGTTGGTAGACCTGCTTTTGGTACTGCAATGTATACCTTTGCTAAGCTTCTTCAATTTATCAAGTATCAGCTTAAAAGGTGGAATCGTCGGTGTTTCAGCAATATTTTTCATGATAAGGTCGCTGCCCAAGAAGAGTTAAACAATGTTACCAGATTGATTCGAGATAATGGGGTTACAGAGGATCTTTTGAAAGAAGAGGCTAGAACTTTGAAGGTGGTCGAGGAATGTGAGTTACGGGAGGAGATATATTGGAAGCAAAAGGCTCAGATTGACTGGTTGTAGGAAGGGGACAAAAATACTGCTTTTTTCTTTAATTCTGTGAAGGCCAGGAGGCATGGTAACTCTATCTCTGTGTTAGTTATTGACAGAGGGGATCGTGTTGTCTCGTTCCAAGACATCGCGACTGAGGCATCACAGTATTTCGCTGCTCTTTTCAAAGAGGACTCTTGAGGGGGTTCAGTCGAGGAGGAACAAGTTCTTTCGTGTATCCCTCAATTGGTCTCCAGGGAAGCGAATGAGTATCTGATGAGGGAGATTTCTCTAGAGGAGCTGGAGGAGATTGTGTTTCAGATTAAGAGGGGAAAAGCCCCTGGCCCGGATGGTTTCCCAATAGAGCTCTTCCAAGAGTTCTGGGAAATCATAAAGTTGGACCTTCTTGCAGTTGTTCAAGAATCCCAGAGGAATAAGCAGATGTTGCGTGCTCTTAATTCCACTTTCATTGCTCTCATTCCTAAGTGTGAAGGTGTGGATAGGTTAACCCAGTTCAGGCCTATTTCCCTTTGCAATGTGGCTTATAAGATTATTGCGAAGTTAATGGCTGAGAGATTGAAGAAGTGGCTTAAAGTGTTGATCTCGGAGGAACAAAGTGGGTTTGTTGTTGGTCGACAAATTTTGGACGGGGTTGTTATTGCTACTGAGACCATCCACTCCATGGCTTGTTCACAAGAGAAGACTATGTTTATTAAATTGGATATGGCTAAGGCCTATGATAGGGTTAGATGGTCCTTCCTTCAGAAGATCCTTGGTGCTTTTGGATTTTGTGCTGATTGGATCCAATGGGTTATGAGTTGTGTTACGTCAGTATCCTTTTTGGTACTGATAAATGGAGATCACTCTGAGCTTTTTGGGGTGTCTCAGGGTCTTTGCCAAGGGGATCCCCTATCCTTGTACCTATTTCTTCTTTTTGCTGAAGGTCTTGGGCATTTGCTGAAAAGAAATGTTGGGGTTGGCAACATTCAGGGTTGGCATTGGAGTGAAGACTTGCCTCCACAGTCTCATTTGCAGTTTGTTGATGATACTGCCTTGATGGGGATGGCTACTGTCAAGGAAGCTACCCTTTTGAGACAGTTGTTGGATGTTTACTTGGTGGCGTCGGGGCAATTGATTAATGAGGACAAGTCTTCCATCTTCTTCTTCAATATGCCTGCCCCCATCCAGAGAGTAATTGCTAAAATTTTGAGGTTCCAGATAGGAGTTCTCCCTTTTATGTATTTAGGCATCCCTATTTCTGTTGGTCGTCTTCCCAAGGGTTCTTGGCAGAATATCATTGATAAGTTGCAGGTGAAAGTCAATCACTGGACTCATAGATGGCTGTCCTTTGCTGGGCGGGTTCAGCTTCTTAAATCAGTTGTGCAAGCACTCCCTATTTACAGGTGTATGCTTCAAGTGGCTCCAGTTGGGTTTCTTAAGGAGTTGGACTCTCTTGAGAGACAGTTTTTATGGGCTAGATGATTTTTGTCCTCCAAGTGGAGCTTGGTCAAGTGGGAAGAGGTGTGTAGTCCTAAGAAGTATGGTGGTTTGGGACTTTGACAATCTTCTTTGTTTGGAGTGGCTGTGGCTGCTAAGCTTTTCTGGCGTTGGTGTGTGGAGCAGGATCAGGTGTGGGCTAAGATATTATCTCATAAGTATTTCCCTAGCATCCCTCGGCATGATCTCCTTAGGTATCCTCTTGAGGGGAAAGGGTCAGTGATTTGGAATACTCTTTAGAAGGGTGTGAAGCTCATTAAGGAGGGTTTATTTTGGATCTATCGTCAGGGCTCAAAAGCT
>VDFB02033772.1:0-22850 GCA_007258455.2 Sequoia sempervirens | reverse complement strand
ATAGAATTCATCACAGTTACACTTTGTTTCCAACTATCTAGCATTTTATCATGTGAGCAGCATGCTTATGTCATCATAGGAGAATGCTGTTACCATCAGTAGCTTCTATGATCTATATAAGATCAGCTAATCTCTCTCTAATGCTCATTTGTAGCTCTCAAAGTTTCTTCTTTTATCTTAAAATGCCACTACCCAATAAATGTGTGTTTGGCAATTGTTTAGTATATTCAGTTGTAATCTAGTCAAATCTGAATAGGAACAGATCATCACCTTCATAGAGACCCAGTGGTGTTCTCTGTAAGCTTTGATGCAGGATGGGGACCACGGATGGCTCCTTCAACTAAAGTTTACAAGAACAGGCTCATTGTTAGTACAACATTCACTGATAAGCGTGAAAATATTTTTTCCTGGGTTTAAAGAACACAGTAACATGATCAACGAGGCCAAAGAGGAATTGTGCATGGACAAAAAACATCACCACAACAGTTACCATCATGGCATCACCAGATTCATCTTGATATTTAAGAGGGTACAGTATGACATGCTACAATTCCCACTCTCAGCCCCTCTTCTAAGCTCCCTGTCTTTAATGTTCTGCAGAACAATCAATATTTTCAGCAAATCTTATCATCTTACTTATTGTAATTGAGTTGCATTGACTATGGGTCACTACCTTGTACATGCTATAGTTATAGACAACTTCTAGCATACGTAAATGTTGGATGCAATTTTTTTTTTTTTCATGACAGGTTATTTCAGAAGGGAACATAAGGCAAAAGATAGAATCACCAGTTGAACATGACTGATAAGAGAGTTAAGGATCTCAACTAAAGTTACATATAGTTTGAGAAAATAACTTTTCTGCATAAAAACTCTATGCAAAAATATTTTAGCATCAAAATTTCAAATTTTCAGATCACTTAAAGTGCCTTGTCTTCGGTATGCATATAATTTTGTTCACATGCGTTTTCTTTTATTTTTTAAATTGCTTGGTTTCTGTTCCTGACAATAGAGAAATTGCAACTAGTCTGGTACTGCAAAGAGATTTTTCCAGAATGCTTATGAGTGATAAACTCTAATATTTATTGTTTTTTTGCCTTGCAAGAATCAGTGATTGGGACTCAAGAGTATAGAATTAATAAGAGACCAGAAACATAATCTTAAAAGCAAAGGATTAAACATTAACAAAAAGTGAACTTGCACCTGACTTTCCAGGATTAAACTGCTCTCTAATTCACAAAAACTATTGAGGGCCCTATAACTGCAGATAACTCAAAATTAACAGTTGTAATGCAACATAGGTAGTTGGCCCAAGGTATATCTGCATCTAAAAACACTATACAAGTTACAATTTATTTTCCAAAATAAAGAGCTTAGCAAGGCTCAAAATGGACCCTTCCATTTCAAAGAAAATTATTAGGCAACATAAAATGGAGTTCATTCCTAAAAACATTATAAAGAGCTTCAACTTGAACATTAACAATAGATTATGAGATAGTTCTGAAGTGGACTGGACTTGCTTTTTCCCATACATTTGCAATTTAAAAACAACAGAACTTTCTCTACAAATTACAAATCTTGGTGAAGAATATTAGATTGCCAAATATATTTTATGTCCAAAATCATTTGGGTCTGTCCCATGTAGTTTCTGATGTTGTCAAATTACCATAATAAAACATTATAATTAGATTTGCATAGGCATCTATATAAGCTCAGCTTCATTGACCGATTGATAGTCATCTGTGGTCCATTGTGGCATCCTCCAGATTATGAGATAGTTCTGAAGTGGACTGGACTTGCTTTTTCCCAGACATTTGCAATTTAAAAACAACAAAACTTTCTCTACAAATTACAAATCTTGGTGAAGAATATTAGATTGCCAAATATATTGTATGTCCAAAATTATTTGGGTCTGTCCCATGTAGTTTCTGATATTGTCAAATTACCATAATAAAACATTATTATTAAATTTGCATAGGAATCTATATAAGCTCAGCTTCATTGACCGATTGATAGTCATCTGTGGGCCATTTTGGCATCCTCCATTACTGCTTTCCTCATTTCTTTGTTGATTTACAAGTTTTACAGATTGTCTAAAGTCTCCAAATAGCCTTTCAAATTTTCACCCTTCAAGTGAGCATTGCCAAAAAAATATGACACGTGTAATATTTGAATCCTAACAAATTGATGATCAAAATAGAATTATGTGTTCTCTAAATGCAACGGTTTCTATTTTTTGTGTAATTGTGATTTTTTATTTTTGCCAAGATAAGTTTATCTTGTCACTTGCATACACAGGAAAAGCAAAAGTAGCTTCTAATATAGAAGGTACAACATTGCACTTTGCACTCCTCATGCCACTAAACAAATGTACTTACATTACCAGCTCAAGATTATTCTCACATTTTCCCTAGGCCAAAACTATTCTGCCAGTTTTAGGCAGGAACTTCGCTGCCCTGCACCTCTTGTTTAAATATGAAATAGAAAAGGTTTCATTCAGTCACATTTTCTGTTGTGATCATACTTTCCAGATGAATAAAAAACAAAATTACATAATCATGTAAGTGAATTAGGAAAATTTGATAAATGAGGACACATCTACCAAACAAAATTAAGGTCCCTACTTGTCAAAATAATTGCTCGGTTGCACTTTGCCTGCTTCACAACATTCCATAGTTTGCTTCTTGAAGCTGGGTCCAGCCTTGTACTGGGCTCATCCATATACACAACCTAGTTGAAACAAACATGAAAACTTAATGATAACCTACAAATTTTACAAAATTTCCTAAGCAAAAGGAAAACTGATTTTCTTGAGGTATCTTTAGTAAATGGCTTTCATTGAAATGTTGAAGATATGAATAGCACCAATGGAGTGAAAATTCACACTTGAGGATCTCCTATGAGAGAAATAGCAACACTAAGCCTTCTCTTCATGCCACCACTGTATTTTCCCACTTGCTTGTCACCAACCCCTCCGTTGAAAAATCTACACTTTTTAGGGATCCTTCTATAGCCTACAAGGCGACAACATTAGTAATGAACTGTTGACTGACATTCAAGACTAGTTTTGTAAAACAATGCATTTGTGGGAGGATGTGAATGTTACGCTTACAATTTGAAGGGATGCACCTTTGAGATTCTTCACCCTACCATAAAATAAAAGATGTTCCCTTCTAGAAAGAGTTTCCTAGATCAGGATACAAAAACCACTCTCTATGTCACATAAATTTTCACCAAATAAATTTAATCCTTGGCTGCTGACTTGTCCTTTGACCCGGCTGAGGTATGTAATGGAAAGCTAGAAGCATCACAGATAGGATGAATATCTAAGATGACCAAAAAGAATGCATTTAAGGCTCCAAAACCTTGGGCGCCCCTAGCCTCTAGGGGCGTTTTTACTGTTTTCTTGACATTTTGACTATGATTAAACCATATGTTTGATTCCTAATTCCGATAGTTCAACAACTTAGATTAAACTTATTGACGGATTTGTTGCGAAGCCTAATCAAGACTAAGACAAACATCTTGGGTATCAATTGGTTAGAAACCTTCATCTAGTACCTCAAAAAGATGGGCGCCCCTGACCTCTAGGGGCACTTTTCCTTCCAGTGTTAGTCAAATTTTCATCTCCTTCATTTCTCATTCAATCTCCAATTTCAGGTGCTAGACAGAGCTTTTAGGCTAGCTAGTAGGCTCATCTCAAAGCTAACAGTATTCCGGAGAAGTCTTCTTGGAAGTGACAAATCTCAAAAATGAAATTTGGGCCTTTGAAATCTAAGGTGCCCTTGGCTAGTAGGGGCTCTTTTGCTCCAGAGTTGAAATATTATGATGATTTTCACCTCGATGAAAAATCCCCTCTGAGATGAAGCAATATTTTGGACTTATCTCTCCATAGATTCTTCATTTGAGTGTTTTAAGCTTAGCTTTCGACACCTGGTACCTGACCATCTACCATTGATGACCTTGGAGATCCTAACTTTTCTCCTAAAAAAGTGAAAACTACCCACTAGACTTAAACTGACTTTTAACTGAATATGACTTCACCAATGTGATTGTGATATGAAATAAGCCAATCAAAACAATTTTCAGTCATTTTTTACAAGTTTCAATTTTTAGGGTTTTTGACCTAAAAACAGGGGTCCAAAAACCCCAATTTTCAAAATTTTCAAAATTTACTAGTATTTTCCTGAGATCAAACTGACTAAAATCCCATACTTGAATTCCCCAAAAACTATGTTCTGACACCATTTTACAAGGTTTAAACCATTTTAAGCAAAATGCCTTAATGAAGCAAAAAATTTGGTTTGGGTACAACAAACTACATGGGATTCTTCCTGCCTATGAAATGAGAATTGAAGGAAGAACACCACAAAATGAAATTTCCTTCAAAGCATCCAAGAAAGGAAAAACCAAGCATTATGCATCAAGTGTGAATGCAAGCAGTGATGAGGCAGAGGCTTATTTCATGAAGAAGCTAAAGAAAGGAAATGGGAAGTATAAAGGAAAATTTTATTTTAAATGTTTCAATTGTGGAGAAATTGGACATTATGCTTCTAAATGTCCTCAAAATGAAAGTGATACAAGCGAGGATGAAAAGGAAGTATACACAAAGAAAAAGAGGAAGAAAAATTCTAAGCATAACTCAAAGAAAAAATTCAAAAAACATAAAAAGAGCTTTTATTCAAAGAAAGAAAGCAGCTCTTCAAAAGAATAGAGTGATGAAT
Organism: Sequoia sempervirens; assembly: GCA_007258455.2. NCBI lineage: Eukaryota > Viridiplantae > Streptophyta > Pinopsida > Cupressales > Cupressaceae > Sequoia > Sequoia sempervirens. The sequence continues at coordinate 18,126 of VDFB02033772.1, read as the reverse complement.
GCCAAAGCAATGATGATGAAGAAATACTATTCATGGCCATGGAAGACACAAATAGCGAATATGAAGGAGAAGAAGTTGACCAAGAATGCAATGAAGAAGAAGAAGAAGTAGATCTTGAAGAAGAGCTCCATTATACATATAAACAGAATGAGAAATTGAAGGTCACCAAGCATGAAATAAAAATTAAGGAAATGAGAAAAAAGCTTGGAGGAATTAAACAAAATCATTGAAGACTTAAGGACTCAACTTGTAGAGGCTGAACAAGTTGAAAATGAAATATAGAACAAGTTAAGTGCAAAAGAGAGAGATTGTGACGAGTTGGAACAAGAAGTTGCAATGTTGAAAAATGAATTGAAAAAGCCAAAGGAGCAATGTACAAAGTTTGATGAGAATGCCACAAGTTCCAAGGAAAATGAAAGAAAATTTAAAGCTAGGCAGTTTTATTCTTTCAATGGATATTGTTTTTCATGCAACTATTTTGGCCACAAAGCAATGAATTGCAGATTTTGTGCAAGAAATACTTCAAGCTTCACCAGGAGAAACTACAATTCATTTGGTCACGATATTATGTGTTACAAGTGTAGCAACTTTAAACATACATCACGTTTTTTTCTGAACCATCTTTGTTGAGCCTCCAAGACAAAGCAAGAAAGAAAATGTCTCTAACAAACAAAAAGGAAAAACTATTAAAGTTTGGAGAAAAAAGATAGATGCAAGAAATGAAGAAACCAATGCAAGTTCAATATGCCTCTTCTAGTTTATAAGAGGAAGCACGAATTTAGGGGGAGTTGAGGTTGATATTATCTTTCATCCCTAAGGGAAGAAAATGGAAATAGTGAAGATGAAAGTATGATGAAAAAGAAAGTTACAACAAAAAGGAAACTATTGCATTGATGTCAAGAACCATAAAATGAAGAATCCACCTATGTAACTGATCAGCAACAAGGGAAAGTATGGATTGGTATCTAGATGATGAAAAGATTGCATATTCTTAACCTATGTAATCAATTAAAGACTTTCAAGATCCAAGAACGAAGAGTATTAGAGCAAGGGGGAGCATAAGAGAATCAGAAAAAGGGGGCGATGTACATTCTCATTGCATTTGAATAAGTATAAGAATGGATGTTTCTCATTATCCATTTGTGGACAGAAAGTCCATAAACATCCCTTTGCCATTGATGTTAAAGGGGGAGAGATATAGTAAGGGGGAGCAATGCAAAATAAGACAATAATGTTTGTGTTGCCATCAATGACAAAGGGGGAGATTGTTGGAAATATTGTCATTGATGTCAAAGGTAGATAAGAGACTATTAGAATTATGTTATTGATGTGTCAAGAAGGGGTACATTGTCTAAGCTTGATATATGGGTTAATCATAGACCTGTTTGTGTGAAGCCGACTTTATGAAGAGAATGATCAGATATACAAGTCTAGAGAAAAATCAAATGAATGTCATGATGATAGGGAAAGAGAAAATTGAGCAAAATGGAGAACCTTTGCAACTGTTGACTACAGGCTATAAACCAGATTTTCATGTAAAGGTATTTTTGAATACCAATGATATTGCCAACATTGGTTGAATAAAGAATCATGAACAACATGACTGAAGTAATTGAATTAACATTTTTGAAATGATTATATAATGCTCAAAGGCATAATGGTCTATGCTAAGGAACCGATTTATGCTAAAGAGCAGATGCTAAAAGCAGATCTCAAAGAAGGCAACAAGAAGATCAAACTATTGATAGAAGAAATCGATTAAAATCATGCTAAACAAAGTCGATGATAAAATTAACATCATAATGAAAATATTTGATTAGTATTAATTACTAATGAAGAAATGATACGATTTCATAATGATAAGCCATTGTGAAAGAGTGTGATTCAAGAGGATATACTTCAGATTTGTTAACATACAGCAAGGAAATCTAATTAAGGAAATAATGCGATTAATGGAGGATCAAAAGATTAAGAGAAATGATGCGACCCTTTGAAAGGTGTGAATTCATTAGAAGAGATGTAGCACTTCATCTAAACAAAAGAATGATTTGTTTTGATTAAAGACGACTTGCTTTATCATTAAGGGGTGTGGTTAATTAAACAAAATAGATTTGAAAAGATGCAATCCTTTAATCAAAGAAAAGACACGAGTTCATGAAGAAATACATCTAATTTAAAAGGTGTGATTTCATTTATGAAGAAGAACCTCATAAATGAAGTAGTACGACTCAATCAGATTGAATAAATAAAAAATCTGAAAGGGTGTGATTAGTTTGTGAAGAAAAAAAATTAAAGATTAAATTTCAAATGGTGCAACCTTTCACAAAAGTTGCAAGGATTAATCAACATATTTAAAGTATTTAAAATCAGATTTGCCAAGTGAGTGAGAATGAGAATGTGAGATACAAGAACAATAGAGTATACTATGTGAGCATTGAAGAAAAATCTTGCATCACAAGAAAGATAGGAGGAAGTGTGAGGTGTGTAGAGTGTTGAATGTGAGACAAAGGTAATATCATTCAAATTCAGGAAGAGGCAGAAAATTATGATGAGTAAAGCAGATGTGTATTGAGGAATTAATGTTTCCTTTTATGAAGAACATGTGCAATCATTTATAAAGTGGTATAGGATGTTTTGACAAGAGATATATACTGAGATACATACAAATTTGAAAAGAAATTTGTGCAAACCAAAAAAGGAAATGTATGTTGACTTTATAAAGAAGATCTAGCAGAATAACCATTTGATAGTGGGAAGATTATTGGGAAGGAAAATTGTTACCTAAAGCATGGATCATATTTGGGTGTGGGGTTTTGGCAATAAATCTTATACACCAAAAAATATATATACAGATTTGACAAGACTCAAAAGGAAATATATGCAAATATAGAAGAGGAATATATGATAGATCCATAGAGAAGATTATAGCAGATTTGTAAGAAGGATATTTGAGCAGTATTGTCCATCAACCGTTGAGGAAGCAACATTGAAGGTGGAACATTGTTCTTGAGCTTATTATTTTTGCTAAGTTGGTGCTTGGAAATTGGGGGTTGGTGCATATGAACTTTAGGAGTTGGTGCTCCTCGTAGGTTGGTGCCTACTAAATCAGAATTAGGGGTTGGTACTCCTTGTAGGTTGGTACCTACTAAATCAGTTTAAGGTGTTGGTGCTCCTTGTAGGTTGATGCCTACTAAACTACAAAATTGATGATTCAAGTAGGTTGGTACCTACAATCTTTGTAATCTCATATTTAAAACATAAAATATAATTGTTATTGTCAACTTGATCATATTGTTTCATATTCCATAGTTGATATTGTGCTAGAAGTTAGAGTTGATAAGAGGGTAAAAGTTTGTAGATATACTGATTCACCCCCCCCCTCAGCATATCTTTGTGCTCTTCAATGAGATGTTGCATGGTATTGATTTCAGTCCTTCCAATCTCTTTAGCTTGAGTTCTAGGGATGGTAACATTCTGACGTTACAGGGGGGTCAGTGCAGTTTTGGCACAATGGTTTCACTTATGAGATCAGAGTGGTGCAACATTGACATGGTTGGTCTTTCCTGAGATGGACATGGGACCCTAGGATCCTACTAGTTTTGGTGTGGAGCAATTTAAATTTTTTTGGAGTTGTGGGGGTATTGCTTGAGCGCAAGCAATATTGGGAAGGGCGGATTGTAATGTCCCCATTTTTAGCACTACACTTCCCAGTGACTGTTGGCTGTTTTCCGGACACCCGTAGGTAGGTTAGAGGAAAAATTAGGGTTTCCATCTATTTGGAGGTCTCTTTGGTGGATTCAGGGATTTGCATGTCGGGGTTTTGCAATTTGGTTTATGGATTCATTCTGGGTTTTCAAAGAGCTTCATAGTGGTATGACATGCATCTACATCTGACAACCTTTTCTCTAGACTTACTATTTTTAGTTAGTTGTGATGGCTGCCCAATTTGTGCCCAAAATGCATTTGGATTCACTTACTATTTTTAGCAGTATGCTATTTATAGTAAGTTCTATTTTTAGCAGTTCAGTTTGGGGGGTTCTAGAGGGGTTTCTATTTTTAGCCATGGCTAGTCTTGATGTTGCTATCTTCGGTTGGTCATATTTTTCCTCATTGGTCTTTAGTTTCACTCAGTTGGGTGTTTAGCATATACTTACTATTTATAGCAGTGCTATTTTTAGTAAGTCACCTTTAGGGAAGTTGGTCCTAGGTCGCAGCAACATAATTATTCAGTTTATAGTTGAAGAGCCTAAGGTTGTAGTTGATATTTGTTATTTCGACCACTTATGTTATTTTATAAAGTTAAATTATAACTTATATTGAAGGGAAAAGTGGTCAATGAAGTGTACCAAGGTGCCTAATGAGGCAACTTTAAGTTGTTTTTAAAAGATCAATAAATATTATTTTCCCCCCTAAAGTTTGGACACCTATGAGAAAAGGAGATGAAATATTAAAATGTTAAATATTTCAAAAGGGAGAATGGCATTGGTTTTTGTGCTGGAATTAAGTGCCTTTTGAAATCCATCGCCCTAGTTTTATATTATGGAGTTTGGCTCTTATTGGATTATTCATGCTTGGATGACTTAGTGAAATGTTACTGAAATTTCTTTTGGTTGTCTAGGCTATGTTGTGAGGATGAAATCCCTCCATTGTATTGGTTGGTTTTGGTGGTGAAATATCCACCCTAATCAAATATTGGTGTTGATTATCAATAGAGATCACAGGAGCTTCTTGGGTTCGATTTTGGGTGAAGAAATGATGGAGATTTCACAGTATTTTTAGGAGTTTTGGGGTGCTTTCTAATGCTCTCAGTTTTGGGTGTGGTTATTGTGGTTTTGGTGTGATTTTATTCAGTTTTTGGGTGATTGCAAAAATGGACCTGAACATGGTTTTTGGCTCATAACTTAGTTTTGATTGGAGACATTGTTCTAGGTATTGATTCCCTATAATTCCTTACTCAAGGCAATTCTAAAGAATATTCATTAGTAATTTTTGAGGTTTTTTGGAATTTATAGAGAAGTTCGACCTCTCTCCAAGGGATGCTAACTTGCTGCCATCAAACCCTCTTTGTGACCTGCTCAAGGTGTTTTTGGGGCACTAGTCTATTGTAGCTTAGAAAGGAGGCTTGGATGTTGGGAGATCAAGGGGTTTGCTTACCTTTTTCTGGAGGTGTTGTTGCATCTATCAAAGTCTCTTATTGCCGATGTAACAACTTATTCAAGTCTGATATATTCAATGTATTATTCTGATATTGAATAGAAAATGGAAGTTTATGATGTTTTTTTCAATCTCCAATGAATGGTTTTAGTTTCTAGTATTTACTTTCATTTGCAACTTCTCTATATGTTATGTTCTTCCGCAAATGCATTGAAAAAGCAATCATAAATACATCACTAAACATGAAACCAACAAACAGAAGATTTTTTAAAAAAAAGGGGTGCTATCTTACAATGTTGCAGCATGCAGTTCTCTTCTCCAAATGGCTAACAAATCTTATTATAGCTGTGTGCAAACATCATCATCCTTATTAAGGAGCGGGGACAAGATAGTGAACATACTTGTCTTCACAAAGTGATCAAATAACTGGAGGATAGGACCGTCATAATCAAACATGATAACACATGGTTGTACCTTTACCATCATTGCCAGAATCTTAACCCTCTTATTGAAAGTAGGGATTTTGATGTTTCGTATTCCCTTAAGGCTTTCAACCATCAACTACATAACCTATCTCATTTTGCCACTTTCATAAGGTTCTTGTGGAGCTAGAATCCTCATGATTTCACTAATACAAGTGACAACTGCAAGTCTAACCTCCTCATCTTGATGTTGCAAAAGTTTTGGCTTACCCAAGGAGTGTACCAAAGGAACCATATCTCCATGCATAGCTTGAGAAGGTGTTGGTCCAACCTCACACAAACAACTTTCAACTTCTTCCAAAATGTTAAGAAGATTTGCTTTAACCTATGGTACGACTTTCATCTTTTCACCCACGAACTTGATGGCCTCTTGTCCTTTGTTCAACTTTCCCAATCTTTTTTCCCATTCTTTATTCCATAATTCCATTCTTTTCATCATTTTATCCTGATGTTGAATAAATGCTCTCAACAAAGCTTCCTCTAAATCACTAGAAGTAGCCATATGAAATTATGATCTGCAATTGATTAGATGAAACAATGATTCACTACTCAATAGGCTGGAAAAATTCTTGGCTTTGATACCACTATAAAAAGCCTTGCAAATTTTGATATAAATTTCTGATTATTGAACTCAAGGAATTTTGTCAAACAATTTTCTTGCAATATTTGTGATCTCTTTTCAAGTTTTCAATGTTTTGATGATAACATAAATGCAAAGCTTCTAATTCTAGGACTGAAAGAGAATGGAATACAATGCAATATCCCTAATTCTTATTACTCAATGCACCAATATGACTGAAGCTAATATAAATGTTCATCTATAGCTATATAACATTTTTACAAACATATCAAATGCATTCCCCAACTCCTCATTAGCAAATAAGATACCTCCTCACAACTAGAATTGCAATGAGAAACTCCAGTCTGAATTATCCCCAAATGATATTGCAAAGAATGGACTTAAGGGATTACAATGTTCATGAAAATTGTATGCCAATGATATATTATTTCAAGTGTAGACCTAAATGTGAATATAATGATGTTGTATAGGTAGTGATCATTTAGATGGAAAAATGCAATCTTAAGTACAAATTTTGTATGAAGATGTTTACAGTTTGGAATGGAAAGCCTAATTCGATGCCTGGGTGCAACAATACCACTACCCAATAGGCTAGCAAAATTCTTGGCTCTGATACCACTATAAGAGCCCTTGCAAAATTTGGTCTAAATTTTTTGTTTTGGCTCTCAAGAATTTCTTCAAACAGTTTATTTGCAAGCTCCTTCATGCTGATAAATGTTTTCTATTTGATGACTCCCCTTTGAATGTTGATGAAGTGCATGAAAGATCTTTCCAAACTTATTTAATTATACCACAATAGTAAATGACAAAAAACAAGGAAAATGAGGTTATTCCATAGGAGGTTATTCATAGGAAAATGAGGCTTTATAAATCCAAATGTATTGCAATTTAAAAATCATTTGATGAGCATCAATATATAATTTTGTGTCTTATCTTCCTATTTAATAATGGTTTAGTCATTTGATTTAGCAATTTTCACAACTTCCAAATTTTTCATTTGAAGAAATCTTAATTTTTTTGAGTATAGAATTATTTTATCACATTCATCAAATTACTATCCATAAATGAATGAGCAAGAAAAATCTTTCAATAAGAATATTGTTGCTAACATTCACAAATTGATTGAAGATAACCAAGATATATGGAGCACGAAAATTGTTCAATGTACTTTGGGCTAATAGGATTACATCAAAGAGCAATTGGAACATCATATTTTCTATCATGTATGGAATAGAGGCAATGCTACCTATCAATATAGAGATGCTAGTGTTAGAACTGTAAAATTTTGAAATTTTTACAGTCTATTGCATTCAGGAGTTCCAGCATTGAGTCCTCATCATAAGCATAAAATTCCCTCTTTGTATTGTCTTGCTTATTTTTTGTCATGTGATCCATTTGAATCCATCTAGTCCTTCATATTTCATTAAAAGACCCGAATCGGCAAGACATAGTAAAAGTCTCCCCGATCTGATTTTTCACTAATGTATGTTTGTTGCAGACTATCGGCAGGACAATTTTCTTGTTTCGGCGACAAAAGGAGTCATTTCGGCAAAGGGAATCATTGTCGGAGTGAGGTCATAGCGAATACATTGTGTTTCGCCGACCGGTGCATGTGGAAGTATATCGGTCAAGCTAAAGGTATTTGGGAGAATGTCTTGGCGAAGTATTTTTTCTTGCCGACAGGCATATATAAAAAATATATTGGCATATGTTGGGGCATTGATGTAATGTCAGGGCGAATACAATATGTCATACCAACTAATGCACAAAGGGGTTGTTTCGGCCAGACTGATTGGTATCGGCATGAACTCATAACGAAACCATTTTGTCTTACCGACTAACTTGCAAATAAATGTCTCGATAAGACTTATGTGCATCGGGGAAGGTCTTAGCGAAGTGGCTATTGTTTGGCCGAACCAAGTTCAAGGGTATTCAAAAGCTATCGGTGATAAGTTATGGAGTCTTGCCGATTCAAAAGTTATGCCGATAGAGATGTGCATCGCCAGGAGAAGAAGTTTTCGGTATGAGCTTCACCGAGGTTTAAAAGATATACCGACAGAATACTTCGGGGTGAGTCTTGCCGAATGGAGTAATCTAGAGGAATGATTTCGGTAAGACATTTGGTATCGATATGAGTCTTCCTGAAGGTTCATTGTCTCGCCGAAGGTATTGTTTCATTGGTTGGGTTTATTTCTTCGGTGAGAAAACTTGGTGGACATGCTAAAATGAGAATTCATCGGTGAAAGGGTGATTTTGTCTCAACGACTGGAAAATGCTTTGAAGAATACATATCGGTATGGTACCATGAAGTCTATGTAACATCTCCCCGACTCAAAATTGTTATAGCGACATAAAAAAATAGAAGCAGTAGTCATCAAGTTGATTCCAGGTGTCGGTAAGACCACAGAGTGTCTTGGTGAAAGGTTAAATAAACGTTGAAAAGGGACTTCGCCCCATATTTGAAATTTTCTCATCGATAGGACATTTGATGCGACAGTGCCAGTTTCAAACGAGCCTTCATTCATGCTTCATTAATGGTGCGATGGGATATAACAGCGAAGGTTTAATCAATTCTTTAGTATCGAATTGATTGCAGAAGAATTGGCATGCTGAACAGAGAACCGAGACATTTTTTCAGTCTGAGGAGCTCGAGCAGAATACTGTAAGTAATTGCTTCTTTGTTTTTCACATTTTGGTTTTGTAAGCTTGAAAATGGAGTCTTCTGGTTCTGGAAAGGGTAAGGGTAGAAAGCTTGGTGAGAGTAGTCAGTCGAAGGGAAAGAAACAAAAGACTGATACAGAGCATGAAGGCATTGAACGAAGGTTGAATCAAGACCTTATTGATCAACTACCTGGTTCAGGGCCTAAAGCTAGAAGGTCCGCACAACTTAGGGCAGAAGTTGATAAGCTGGATGATAAATGCAAGTTCATAGGTGATGTCTGGACTGCTGTAAGAGGGTATGAGCTTTTCAATTTCCACTACCATAGGAGGAACCGTTTTGAGCCAGTCTGTAATCCATGGAAGTTGAATGTAGGGAAATTGGTGTGCCCTAATGTATTCGTTAATGCTGAATTGGTAAAATTGCTTGCTGATCATTATGATCCAAAACATAAAGCTATATGTGATCCTTCTGGAAAACCACAGATATATGTGTCAAAGGAAGCAATAGGTGAGGTTTTCAAATTGGAAGGGTTTTGCAACGAGGAAATCAATTGTGAGGAGTTGCAGAAGGAATTTTCAAGAATGGATACAATTTACAAGGGTTGGAGGTTACCAATTCATAGGGTCAAACAGGGTAACAAGCCAGAACCTCTGGAGGATAGTGAAGGGCCTCCCTATCATGTAGATTTGTTTGAACCTTATATGAAGTACACATATTTTTCAGTGTGTCAGGTGTTGGGAATGGATGCCCCGGAATTCATGTCAATGGTGCCAATGATTATCATAGCAAATATCCAATATCATAACTCCAGGCCATTTGATTATGCTTCATATATTTTTAAGGAGCTTGATTTAGGATTGATGGCTATAAAGGGTGGAGCTTCTATTGTTCATCTCAGAAACTATTCATTGTTGATGCACTTAGTGCTATATTTCGGACAGGAGTTAGGGGTATGGCCTCCATAAATGAGAGTTTCTCAAATTGGTAAGGAGGGTGAAGCATTACCTGTTCAGTTGTGGACTGCTATTTGGGACAGCAGGTTTGCTGGTTCTAGTTTCATTCATTTTGAAGAGCATTTTGTAAAGACATTGTATAAATTGTATCATTATCCTTGTAACTATTCATTGACTGATGAGATCAAAAGATTTCTTCGGCCGAAAGACTTCAATGGGCCAATTGATCATAATTGGGGAGATTGGTATTGTTTGGAGGGAGCTACAGTAATCAAAGTATATGGATTTGAAGATGCTCCTCTCATTCTGCCAAGGACAGTTCCAAACAGGGTAGCATATTTGGAAATTGTCAGACAGATGGATTACTGTAGTGTGATGCATTTCAGTTCTTTTGGGAAGCAGGCTTTTATGCCTAGTACTTTGTGTTTTGGTGATTTCACTGTGTTGGCTAAAGAGGGATATAATTCAATCCTTGATAGATTGTTGCATTATAATATGAAAAGAGGACCAACCAGGAAAAACTGACCCTGAAGGATATATCAATTCAGCCAAAGAAAGGATTAACTTTGGAGGGTATCAGCATGTACCCTATCCTTTTGATGATATGATCAGGAATCTGGATGAAGATGAAGCAAAAATGGTAGTTGAAAGATATAACCAGGGGCTATAGGATATTGAGCTATTGTCTTCTGGAGATGAGGAAACACCAAGAGCTAATGTGCCACAGGGTAAAACAGAAAAGGTATCCAGGATGAGGACTTAGCAGTATGTCTGCCCAGTTAGAGAACAGAGTATTGAAAGTGGTGATGTTGATGCAAGGCACATGGAATACAGATCATTTGTCTTTGATGATGAGTTTATACATTCCCCAGAGTTCAAGGCATTCTTGTACAAGTAGAAGGGGAAGGAAATAAGGGAGAATGTTGATGATGTTACTTCAAGAAATGAGGAACAATTGCTGGCTCCTGAAGTGGGGAGGAAAATGTTGGAGAGTGTTGGTGTCATGATCTTTCTTGGACTTGATTTGAACTCTGCATTGGTCTTTGATAGTTTCTTGAAGGGCAGTAATGCTACACATAAGCTTGACAAGGAAAAGGTGACATAAGTATATGCAGGATCCAAGTATAATACTGATGAGGGATCATTGATGATATGGGCTTTGTACCCACCCCACAGGAAATCAGTGGTAATTGATACAGAGAAGGCATTTGGCCATGTTATGACTCTAAAAGCTGGAGAAGCTGATCCTATAGCTACTGTAGATATTGGGGTAAATATTGCAAAGTTGAATAAAGCACAAATTCAGCTGTTGATAAAAGAAAGAGAAATGTGCAAAGCAAATAATGAAAATTTGTTGAGAGAAAATGATAGACTCAAAGACTTGGTTGGTGTTTCAATGGGGACAACCAAAATGATCACTCATGGAGAAAGCTCTCAGGTGAAAGACCACTGGGTAGGATCAAGTGCTTATTCTCAGGGAAAGCATGATGCAATTGCTGCAATTGTCAAGAAGAGGCGGGATCATTTGACATCTTGGTTGAATAAATTGTGGGGAAAATACTCTCATACTCTTGCTGCATTGAAGGAGCACACAAGGATGGATGGACGAATCATGGAGAAGTTTCATGAGTTGGCTCAAAGTGATGAGGCTAGCAGTTCTGCACTTGAAGTTGCAAATCATATTATTAATCGCCATCGAAACTTCTATGATGAATTGCAGGGGGATGAACAGGGGTTGTTAGAAGCTGCTAAGAAGACTGTGATCACATTTTCTGATGACAATGGGGATTTGAAAGAAGCCACCAGGTGGAAAAATGAATGTGAGTCAATGCTGAATGAAATCATGAAGACAACTTCTGTAGAGGATACAACATTGGAAGAAGTGAGCGAGCAAAATGAGGAAATCGTCAAGATGGAAATCACGATCCGGAATGTTGTTGGAGATGCGGACACGTATGAGCGTCGGGAATATTTGGACCACCTCGCTAAGACTCACTTATGGCTAAATAGAGCCTAATTATTCTCTATCTTTTGTTTTGTAATTTGTATTTTCTATTTCCGAAAGGATGCGTCCTTTCATATTCTCAATGTATAAATGTCCATTTTGAAAACAATATGCGGTGATAGGTTGAATAGGATAGAGAATAGGAAATACGGTAGAACACCATGTTTCACAGGGCTGAGACTCTGATGTATGTTTTGAAGCCATGGAGATATCAATGAAAATCATCTGATTTGCTGGCATATTCTGGTGTCAATTGTTATGTTGTGCCAATTGAAAGAATTATTTAAGTTGTCTCTAAGATTGATATTGCTTGATTATCTAAATTAACATAACATGTTTATGTTTGGTTTACCAGTACGTATTTCCGTATCTGTGTGATTGGTTGATAGGTTCTTTCAAGGAAGGATTAAACCCTTTTAATTAATCACAGTAATCAAGGAATTTCGTTTAGATCAGTAAGAAGAACTTAATAATCACAATCTTGCACGTTTATACTAGTTATAAACAAGATATGCCAAACAATTTGAATGTCCTCCAGAAAGAAGTCACTCATTTAAGATTTCATTTGACTCCGTATACTATATAAGGCACTGGTCTCGCCGTTTCCATCATTTTGTTTCATTCATACTTTTTTACATCTGTTGATTGAGTATCTTAGGTTTTAGTCTTCATTTTAGTATACAATATATGCCAAATTTGTTTTATTTTGTCCATTTCAATATGCCATCGTGGACAAATCATGGCATGAAGAGAGGATCAATAGTCAAGTCTGCTTCATTTGTTACAGGTATACCCCCCTAGGTCTAGCAGCACCTGAAAAGTAGAAGGTTTAATTGTTTCAAACCTTGTTATGTTACCCTAAAACGTTGTGAAAGCTTGGCAACCTTTCGTGGTTCAAACCTGCATTTTTGAGAGCTAACAGTTAGCATTGTAGTTGTCCTTCATTATGGAAGATAGTCAATTCAATAATTCAATTGAGAATCACATTCTTTACCTTCACAAATGTGAAGAATGGAGAGTAGAAGTAGTGGATAACAATATTGAACATCAGTTGAGGGTAAAAAAGTATTTGATAAGACTCCACAACAAAGAAATGTTGTAGTAAATGATCTAGCTCTATTATAGGATAAATGACATGAAGCCAAAGGAATGTATGACAAGTTTGATTTATTGTGGCTTGATCCTTTCAAGATTCAACATATTTGTGGCGATAATGCATATGAGCATACTTAAATGGATGACACACTATTGCCTTTGTCTTACAATGGACAATTTCTACGAAATTTTAATATTTAAAATTGAGGGATTTCTTGTTGTGTATTTCATATTGCTTTTCCCTTGTTTGTACTGTGGTTCATGATGTTGCAATGTTTTTTCTTATATTTTTCACTTGAGGTGCTTTATTACCACTACAATATAATTTCAACTCAACTTTATTCCCCAATGCATAATTGCTCTAATCTTTATAATTAGTAGAGATTATGAAGTTCTCCTATGACCTAATTATCTCTTAGTACCCAAAAAGAGCCCTTGTTGACTCCCAAATTTGTTACCCCTAAAACAAATTGTAATCATATTTGTAGCCAAATGTTAAGTCACACCAATATCAACTATGTTATCTTTCCTATCAGAATGGTAAGTCCTTAAGTGTTGATTTGTTTCAATCTAGCAATGATGTATGCCTATTTCTCACCATGAAAATTATCAAGCTATGAATCTTAAAAAAGACTCCAAAACTAGCAAATAAAAGAAAAAGTGGAGCTCGAAGAAAGACTATAATAGTAGATACTAGACATGTGGGAAGGATTGAGGTTAAGGAAAATCTCTCCAACACAATAAGAAAATAATCATATATAAGAATCATCTTCCAAACATAAATTTGTCACTTCAAAGGGTCCAATTTTCAAGACAACTAATTTCAATTAAGCCCAAAGATCAAAGTGTCTTATTTTAGTAAACACTATTTTTTGTTATGTCATAAATTGAGATAAGTATGAAAATCACAAACTTTTTATTTTTAGAAAACAATATTTTTTGTTTTCTTCATTATGTCATGAATTGAGGAGACAAACACAAAAAATCACAACTTTTCTATTTTTTTTCTTTAAATTCTATTTTTCTACGTTATTGGCAAAAAGCGGCAAATGGGAATGATAGAAGATCAACAATAGTACAAATTCAAGCTTCATTACGTGAAAATGATTTTAGGATGATGGAAAACTCATTAAAGTCTTTATGGTGCAACATTCAAGAATACAAATGGGTTAACTTTGATAGAATATTAAAAGTTTCTATAAAATATTTCAAAAACTCATCAAAAACACTTCGACCACCCATGCCTTGTTCATTTTAGGTATTAGATTTTAAAATATTCATTTTTTTGGCATTCATGGCAAGGAATTCTCGATTTGGTGTCCATTAGGGAACTCAATGAGGGCCAACTTTGCTTTTAGCATTTGACGTATGAAATTCCTAATTTGGCATCCATTAAGAAAAATCTCTAATGAGCACCAACATGGTGTTAAGTGACCTAAATCCTTAATTTGGCATCCATTGAGAAAAATCTCTAAGAAGTGCCACTATCAAAATAACTCAAAATTGGTGTACACATAAGCAAATCCCTTATGAGAATCATATTTAAAAAAAAACAATTAAGTGGCTAAATTCTTCTAGAAATAAAAGAAAAGTGACATCCAAGTCAATATATGCACTAAAATGAAGAGCGGAAGAAATATTAAGTGAAATAAAAGAGAAAAAGTGATGAATTTAAATCTTTCATTCTAAGTGATTTATTGAACTCAAGATGAGAAGAAAAAATGGAAATAAAGTAATTTTAGGTGATTTTTGTGAGATAAAGACAATTAATTTCAAACCAATTATTTTTTTGTTAATTTTTAAGACTAAAAAAGCTACTTCTAATGCCATTCACATATACAATGTAATAAGAGTTTATGTCAACCTTACGCAACAAAAATTGTTATTCGTATTTGAAATTATATTTAACTTGTTTAAATATTTTTGTGCAATGAATGAACAATTGAAGCTTGGTAATGTTGCCAATATTTCTATTTAAATTTTAAATACTCCCTATTGTAACATTTAAAACAAGTCAATTAATAAAGAAGATCTATGTTAACTTTGCATAACTATGGTATTCATGATTGCAAAGTAGCTTTGAATGTCTAAGTAACAATTAAGTGTCATATTCTTTTTTCTTCAAATCATTGTTATTCCATATGTTCTCTTTTTCAAATCAAATTGTTGATATAATTCCAAAAGATTTTTATTTTATTTTTAGGAAGTATTCTTGTTTATATTTTAAATATCATAAAGTCATTGTGTTATAGGAGCTTTTCAAAGTCTCATGTTCTAATTTTTAAGAAAACATTAAAAAAAAACTTAAAAAGAAAAAAAAACAAAATACAAAAGCAAAAAAACTTTTAAGATGAAAAAAACAAAGTCAAGTTTGTTTATTTATATTTTTATGCAAAGCCCCAAAGAATAGATTGTATAGTGTTCATATTAATAGGTTTGTTTTTGTTTTAGATTTTAAAATAGATTAAATCAAAGAACTTCCCCTACCAATTTGGAAAGAGTATTTCCTCATCCACAATTCTATTTTGTGTTATTACAAGAGTGACAAATTAAAACACCAACATATCGATTGATAAATTCCAAGCTAGGCAAGTCGGCTTAGAAATTTGGGAGATCTAACAATTTCCCATCTACCATATCCGAGAAAATTAGACTAGGGAAACCTTATGTAATCCCTCTATATTTCCATGCTCACCGAGGATTAAACATACGAGTTTTAATCAATAAATTAGGACCTTGGTCAATAGCCTGAAGGAATAATGAATTCCTACCAAACACAAAATTATTTATTTCCAAATAATGCTCGTGAAATTTTCAGTGTACATAGCTAAAACATGATGCACATCAAGAAATGAAAGTCAAATCAGATATTCACCAGGTAGATCTATATACACACAAGAAAGGTTACGTAAATGGATACATTTTATATGACGAGTCACTATAACATGTTTTCTGAAGGCTTACAAAATGAAATTTTCTCACTTAAAATATGGGAGAACGTATACAGGAATCATAGTTTAGTAAACTGACCAACACATATACTGACGACGTTTGAATTATATCTTAAACCCAGTACTGAATTGATACAACAAATCTGATGCATAACATATAGCTGGCATGTTGAAAGAAATGTCTTTTGTTCATTGCTCTAAAAACTGGTAACAATGATCATGAAAAAATAGCTACTGATTGAGACTCGCGTGCAACTTTAATAAACACATCCTCTAGAGTTGTATCAGCAACACCCCAAGCTTGAATGGTGAGGTAATCTTTGGCATGCTCTATGGTCCGAAAAATGTCAGTAATTTTTATGTCTAGTTTTGGTAGTTCAAATTTCTGTGTGCCAGAAAGACTGTACACTTTCCTTGCATTTCTAGATAAACTCTGTACCAACTTTTCCACCTCATTCTCCTCATTTGAAAGTGTAGTTATGGTGAGTACATATGATCCTCCATACCTTGCCTTGAGCTGCATTTGCAATTCATAATTTATTCAGTAGTGCATCAATTAAAAGAGATAAGAATTCGTTGTGCATTCACTATCATAGCTTTCTGCAAAAGTGAACCCATGTCATACAGAAGTAGGAAAATACCTCTCTAGAATTTCCTATGCACTGCAGTTGTCCATCAACAAAAATGCCCAGGCGGTCACAGAGCACCTCTGCCTCTTCCATTGAATGTGCTGAGATTACACACAAATGTTTAAACCAAAATACCTAATGTAAATTAACAAAATTTATTTTTAGAATGTTTCATAGCAATCATGATTAGCATTTCTTATTTAAATGAGAAATAGAAAAGGTTTCATTCAGTTACATTTTCTGTTGTAATCATGCTTTCCAGATGAAGACAAAACAAAATTATTACATAGTCAAGTAAGTGGATTAAGCAAATTTGATAAATGAGAACACAACATCTACCAAACAGAATTAAGTTCCCTACTTGTCAAAATAATTGCTCGGTTGCGCTTTGCCTGCTTCACAACATTCCATAGTTTGCTTCTTGAAGCTGGGTCCAGCCCTGTACTGGGCTCATCCATATACACAACCTAGTTGAAACAAACATGAAAACTTAATGATAACCTACAAATTTTACAAAATTTCCTAAGCAAAAGGAAAACTGATTTTCTCAAGGTATCTTTAGTAAAATGGCTTTCATTGAAATGTTGAAGATATAAATAGCACCAATGGAGTGGAAATTCACACACTTGAGGATCTCCAATGAGAGAAATAGCAACACTAAGCCTTCTCTTCATGCCACCACTGTATTTTCCCACTTGCTTGTCACCAACTCCTCCATTGAAAAGATCAACACTTTTTAGGGATTCTTCTACAGCCTACAAGGCGACAGCATTAGTAATGAACTGTTGACTGACATTCAAGACTAGTTTTGAAAAACAATGCATTTGTGGGAGGATGTGAATGTTACGCTTACAATTTGAAGGGATGCACCTTTGAGATTCTTCAGCCTACCATAAAATAAAAGATGTTCCCTTCCAGAAAGAGTTTCCCAGATCAGGCTACAAAAACCACTCTCTATGTCACATAAATTTTCAACAAAAAATTTAAGCATAAGCAAAATAGTTCCTATAAACTTAGGAGTGTCATTTTTTAATAAATTCCATCAGTACATTTCAACATTAACATTTATGCCCTCAATTTTAGATCTATATAGATAGTCCCTAAGGGCATCAGTAATTACTCATGCTGTGGACAAACACCCATGCTTGTGTAGATTTTGTCCATATCTGTACATATATCCATCCCCTGTATGTATGCTGTTCCAGAAGTGGGAGCTGAAAGCCCAATCATCTGCAAGAGATGGCATTTGACATCATTATTTTTACAAAACTTTATAGCTGAATTGTGTTATTATCAATTTATCATAACAATGGACTCAAATCCAGGGAAGAAACAGACAGTTAACAATACAATTGAAATTAATACAATAGAATCAGATGGCAGCATGAAACAGCTTGTTAGAGGAGGCATAATTATCCCAAAATATTCTAGAAGGATTCACATTTGAAGCAGAATGAGATAACAAAAATGATGGATGTTCAAACATCAAAGAAAGGATGCAAACCGTATTTGACAATTTTTATTTTGGTAAAACCATTAGTGAAAAGCATTTGTCAAGGAAGCGAATAGATAGCTGTATTCCCGTTAACAGAATAATGGTTGCTATCTAAATATT
>VDFB02033771.1:0-46578 GCA_007258455.2 Sequoia sempervirens | reverse complement strand
GAACATTTCTAAGTTCTTGTATGATATTTTCTATTGCGATTCAACACCTTTAGTGAACTAATATCTATCTTGAATTGTACAACACGTGGTTTATGCTAAAACCCTAACCATGAATCTTGTACTTATAGTGACATATAAATTAAAATCAAAGTTGATAGACATTGATGTCACTCTCTCCACTAGGCCTTTGTGAGCATCCTTTAATTAAATTGACCCAACTTGTATCTTAAGGTAAATGATATTATAAGGGAATACTTGAAATTGAAATTGTGCTAATTAAAATATTTTATTAGTCTAATTGTGTTATATTTCATAAAGAAATTAGTGTTTCAGATAGAGTTTGAGATAGTATTATCATTGCCCTTTGATAGCTGGATATTTGTCTATTGGTTGGTGTAACTTTTACTAGTTAGTTAAATTAGTGATTATTGCAAAGTAATTAGAGTGTTGCCACATGTAGCATTAGGGTATACCATAAATGATCCTTGTGAACTTTACTTTCATATAGCCCTTGTAGCATTATTGTATAGTGAAGCTTTAACCCTATGGATTTGGAATGATTGCTTCTTGGGTGATAGAGTTTTCTTGAAGTATTGTTATATAATCTTTTATTTTGATCAAGTAAATAACTTATTTTAATGCCGAACTCATTTGTGACATTTAGTTTGAGATCATGGATAAAATTGCTATGGCTTGTTTGATTTCCTATCATGTCTCTCTTAGATGAATTGTCAATTGACCTTGCTATTGGCTATTGTGTTTGATCTTGTATGAATGTAACACCTGTCGTACAAACCCCAAAGGACAAAATAATGCACACATTTTTTTATTTTTATTTTTAAATAAAACAAAGTATACATATAATGAACCATTAACCATAATCACATTATACGATAACATCATAACATCAAGTCCTTTGGGGCATGTGAGGTCACATCGTGTAAAAAACTCATAATGAAAGATTATAGATAACACTAAATAACATGAATAAACTAGCATCCATCATAAGCATTACAATACCCATATTCAAAAGATAACATACATATATCCAACAACACAAGTATAGATACATCACATGATTCAAATCATAATAAACCTCATAAACTAGGAATGGTTACAAGGGTGCATATACATTACACCATCTTTTAATACATTACAAGTTCACAATAAATGAAATACAATAAAACCTCCCATACATGTGGGATAAATGCATAGTACAAATAATGTCTGAAATACAAGATGAATATCTTGTACAAGCTCCATCAGAAGAATACTGTGAATAATGGACGTTGATGGGGAACCCAATGAGTGCAGAGCACGTTCCATCTAACCACATGGGTTTTAGAAAAAGACCCACCCCTCGTGCTCATAGGTGACAAGGAAGTAACCCCAACCATGAATAGCATAAGACTAACTCCAAAAAGAAAATCATAATACAATAACTCCAATAACAACATCAAGGGATAACATAGATCATAAATGATGATGACCAAGATTCAATCACAATAAAATCAAATCCATATAACACATTAAAAATAAGTCAAAGGAAAAAACCATAATCACTTGCTAAGTAAATACAAGACAATAATCATAACACACTTCCAGAGGAAGCCAAGAAAGTAAAGCACAAGGGCAACTAGTGGAGAGTGTCATCACATAACCTACATGGGTTGTCCTGGTCCTTCCTCCAACATGAGGTGTTGGCCCTCATCTATGGTTGTCTTGGGCCTTCCTCCTACTTGAGGCGTTGACCCCATAGGGTGACTCATGCGAAGCCATTAACCTCTCCTGAGGATGAGGTAACGAATTTTCCAACCACAACCTTCTAAGTCTACCATTAGTATGCAATAGCCCTAATGAATAGATGAGGTATCCAAGATTATCTTATTGTTTTATTACTACCCATCCCCCTAAGTTCTATTATTAGGTTTTCACTTGTTAAGCTAATTCTTACATGGGTTATCCTGAACCCTTCCTCCTTTTGAGGCATCAGCCCTGATGAAGAGCCACTCTCCCTAGAGACCCCAAAACATAGTCAAAAGCAAGGGTTGTACCACAAATAACAAAGCACTAAATCTCAAAAAATGGCATGGGAGTCATTATCCATATCGCTAAAAACACATAATCAGAGTCTCAACAAAACTCGTACAACCCTTTTAAAATCATAATACTAATATCTTGCTACATCAAGAGAACATAAAAATAACTGACCAATAATAAAATCAAGCCTCTAGAATTCTAAGGTTCACAACATCTCTAAGTGGGTTCCTAAGGCAACTGGGTTCCCACACGAAACATGCCAAAACTACGACTTAATGAAATAAGGAAGTCCAAAACTAAGTTATAAGATTCCAAAATACAAACAACACCATAATTTTCACCTATTGCTATAATGTGTAACACCCCTCCATTTTTCTCTTTGATCGAACAGTGTTCTTCTATGATATGTTTTATTTCTGTTGCATTGTGACTATGGAACTTAGTTATTTTAACCGCTATCTATTAAGCGATGTAAACGTTATGTTTTGATGTGATGGTACTTTATTCAGATGTTATTATTATTTCAGGTTATGGATTAAATTAGCATGTATATGAATTACTGATGCTTTATGTTTTGATTATATCATGGATAGTTAGATGCGTCGGTTAGTGATATTGTATTGGTGAAGGGGACGGGATCACATCACTCGCATGCGAGTGCCTTGGGATTCTGTGATTTTCCTCTTCATGGTGTGTTTTAATATATTATATGGATGTTTTGACACTCGTATTGTGTGCAGGATGTAGGTACAAGACATCGACTCCACCTAGTTTCAGAGGTTTGAGCGTGTCCATCGACCAACGGTATCGATTGGGAGATAGTAACTAGGATTTATGTGTCAAACCATCACCCTAGCCATAGTGTGTCGTCGGTCTTAGTCGGGTTCAGTGTTTTATGTTGTTAGCTTCCCCATTGGCTTTATATTTAAAATTTCAAGTTAAAAATGATTAAATGGCTTTTGAAATTTATAAATGATGATTGTTTTGTCTAATTGAAATGCTAGAAAAGTCGTATGTAATTAATTAATTTAATTTAATTAATAAAATAATCTAATTTTGAATTGGATTTATTTTATTAACTAATTAAATTAATAGGGATAAATTAAATCAGTTTAGCTGTGTGGGCATTATTAGATATTTGGATTAAATAAAAAATTAGAAATATGTCTTATATTTAATTTCTTAGAAATAAAGTTGAAAAAGAATTGAGAATGGCATTACGAATTGTTGAATTCAATTTGGTTAAAAGAAAATTTAAATTTTCATTTGGGTTGAAAATATAATTTTATTTAAAAGATATTATGCAAATTTCATTTGAGAATAGAAATTGTTTGAAAATTGCAAAATAGAAAATATCTAAATTAGCAATAAATTTTGGTGGGTGAGTCCATTTTAGGGCTTTGACAAATTTGGAGAGGATTGCATAAGGTAATTGTGGGTTATTTTTGAATTTTTTTTTTTGGAAAATTGGGAGAGCAAATTGGCATGAAAATTCTAGGAAGAACTTGAAAAGAAAAGATTGAAGATTTGGGAAGCTTGGGAAAAGAAGAGGGAAAACTTCCATTGAAGGATCTTAAAGTTGGAGAAAAAAACACAAGGTTCTTTCCTTAATTATGTAGTTTTTATTTTGAAAATTTTGTTTTGAAATTGTTTAAACTGTCTATGGAATTTGAAATTTTTTTTTAGAGGAAAAACCCACCAAGAATCTCCCTTCAAAACCTGAAACAAAACAAAAATCATCTTGTCAATAAAATTTAGAAAATAAAACAAATCTATGTTTTATCATTTATCTATTTTTGATTTTCTTCAATCTGCCTGTGATCTGGAAGTTGGTTTATATAACATGTATATATATATGTATATCTTGTTTGAATATACATATATACACATAGTATATCTATATATACATATAAATTGTTTAAATTTTTATTTTCTAGTAAAAATAAGGCCCTTGTGTTCTTTTTCGTTCTGGGTTTTGGCCCAGAACAGGGGCAAGTTAATTTTTATATTTTTAAACAAAAAAAAAAATTGGTATCAAGGTTTTTTTTTTTGTTTTGGGAGGGGGCTGGCAGCCATGGCCATCCCCCTGTGGAGGACGCTGCTGGGGCAACACCCCCCCACACAGTGGGAAGGCACTGCCATAGGCAGCGACCTCCACACAGGGAGGCAGGGTTGCGTCCCTCCTTCCTACGTGGGGGTTTCCCCTATCTTATGCGAACGGAACTTTTCTTTAGTTTTTGGTTTTTTTATTGTAGATTATATGTATATAATGTATAATATATATTTCATATATATTATATAATATATATATATATAATTTGGTATATATAATTATATAATGTAATATATTATATTTATATAATATATATTGTATATATATACTATAATATATTATATTTATAGTTTTTATTATTATTATTATTATTAATTGTTATTTAAAATATAATATAATATTTATATTGCATTATATTTTAAATAGGTGAAAATTTATAATAGTATTTTTTTGTATATAGGTTGATTTAAATATATAGTTTTTTTTATTTACATTTAAATATATATATATATAATTGTATACGCTTGAGTATATAAATTATGTGTATATTTAATGTAGATTTATTTTGGAATATGTGTAGTAAAAGTTTATTGTGTTGAAAGGAATAAGAAATTGATTTTTTTTTTATAAGATATTCGTTATATTTAAAAAAAATTGATTATTTAAAAACATTGGTTGTGATCGAGAAATTTGAAATAAAACTATTAGTATAGGCATTTTATTCAAATAAAGTTAAATATTTTGATGGATTACTTGCATTATGTCTCTCCTTGAATTGGATTTAGGAAATCCGAATATTAGATATTCTATGTGTCTGAGATGTATTTTTTTTAATGATGTTTTATTTATTCTCGATGCTAGACAATTAAGTCATGTGTTTCTTTCTAAGACTTACTTTGGGGTTATCTTATCAAAAGTATGGGTTGTCAGTATGTTAGTCAACCGTGTGTTTTTGCTTTGGGTAGTGCTCGTGGATGTAGTGGGGTGTTACCCAGTTATCATGGACGGGTAGGGTGATATGTTATGGTTTCCCGAGTACTACGATCGGGTTGTGTAACCTTATGTGTTAAGGTTGGATTTGGCTTTTATTTTTGTGCATCTTGTCTACCCTTAGATTGGGGGTTTTGTATCCCAGTGTTGTCAGTAGGAGAGTGGCTCTTTGTGGGGGTTCGATGCCCAAAGAGGTGTCAGGGTAACTCACCTAGGGTTTAATCAAGTGATAATCTAAAAGAATTAATGGGGAACTTCACACTAATAAAGTTAAAGTATGCCTCTCTCATGGAACATGCATTGTTAAGACTCAAGATGAGATGAGATGCATAGTTTTGCGTGAGGGTCCGGTGCCGGTAGAGGCAAGCCAGGGTAACCCATGATGGGGGTCCGATAGCCTAGGAAGGTTGAGCTAGGGTAACTCATGGCAATTTATGTATGAAACTCTCCCTATGTCAACATTTAGTCAGTTATTGTGTGTTGTACAATGGTGTACTTGACATTTGTAACCTGGAAGCAATGTATTGTCTTGTGAATTTTTCGTACTGTGTTAAGTGATGTGGTTTTGGTATTTGGGCCAGTTCAGTTATGTGTAGCCTTTGTCTAGAGGTTGTGGGTCTTGACCAGAAATCCTTGTTACTGTCTCCTAGCACGGGGGGTGAGCCTTTTGGTTTCACTTGGTTGGGTGGAACATGCACCTTACACTGTTGGCTTTGTTCATGATCGTGTGGACGAGACTTTCATGTTGGAGAGCTCGTTGGATCCAGTTGCTCCTCTAGTTTCTTTCATTTCTGTTATTCTTGTATTTCATTACCCCTCATTTGTATCAAGGTGGAAATTGTAATAAATTATCAGGTTTATTTGATTTACCTCATTCAGGGAATGAGTGATGTAATTTTAATGTAAACAATTATTATTGGATATCGTGATGCATCGATTTGTCTTTGATGTTATATCATGTATGGAATGTATGTATTTTAATTCCTTAATTGAATGATGTTATGTTTTCTTTCATTGGTTGTTTAATTCGGGTTTAAGTAATCTTTGTCTCGTAGCCTTAAGGGATGTTGGCAATGTGTAGCGAACTTGTACATTTTGAACCAAAAAAAAAAAAATTGTTGCATTTGGTTAGTGAATTGCAACTTCCCCTAGGGTTGCGTGGCGAGGCATTACATAATGAATTCAGACTCCTAGATTCAACAATTCAATCAATTATAGTCACATTTAATTAAGTAGATTAAATTTCCTATTCTCAATATAATAGTTTTGAAATAAAACAAAAATAATAATTTAGGAATATATGAGTTTTCCAATTTCACAAATAAATTCCGATCATAATAATAACTACTTTTCATAAAGGAAACTATATAACTGTATATTTTCATTTTATTAAATAAAACATCCTTATATACAAATTCTGATAAATTTGTTTTATCCTATTATCAAACTGAAAGAGACAAATTTAAATATAGGAAAGGTATATATACAAATATATATATATATATATAAGCCAAAATTTAAAAAAAATTATTTATTGAAAAAAACTGACATCCATAGAATCGCCACAGCCACACGCAGTCCAAGGGACTGCTCACAGCAGCCCAAAGGACTGCTTCGTACAACAGTCCTTTGACTGCCACACAAAACAAGTAAAGGCTGGGAAGTGGGTGGGTACGACCAAGGTTGACGCACTACCCAGCGCAAAAAACAATGTCGAGTACCCTGAGCTCAGCACCCAAACAAAATACAATTTGATGATATTTAAATATATAAGAATATATATATATACATATAAGGAATCAATGAAAAAAAATGATTGATACGTATTTTTGTCTGGAAATTACCTCAATTTTTCTCTAGGAATAGAAAGAAAAAATCATCTAAATAAATAGATAGCAATTTAGAATTGAATATCTAACAATTGTTAATGTTGTGAAAAAACATGGAGGGAATAGATGATAAAAAGATTTTTTTTTATTTTCTTAAAGAAAGTGAAAATTCAATCCCCCCCAATTGATTGAACAAGCCATAAATAAAATGAATACCAATTGTAATTTCACAAATCATACGTAATAGTCTATTACTAAGTATGAGATGAATGAATTTGACAATGATTCTGATTAGATAATCTTACATTATATCTATCGGTCTTTAAAACGAAAAAAGCTTTTGCTACAGCCAAGCATAGTAAAAAAGAACTGTACGCTTTAAATAAATGGATTCACTTTTGCCATATGCCTTTTTCATTTTAAGAAAAATAATTTAAGTCAACCTTGCTATCCTTTCTTTCTTGTAAAACAAAATAGGAATAGTAACATAGTGACTATTTGATCAAGAGAATATTCCACTATTCATCAATTCCTTTTTATTCATAAGAGGAATAAGACTTTGGTTGTTCACATTCAAAGTGCTATAGAAGTCATTAAGTTCATAGAATAACTTATATTCGCTATACTATTGTAAATACATGATATAAATAATATTAAAACAAAATAGAGAAAGAAATAGTATAATATTTTGGATAAGTTGCATTTATAATGAATGATACTCCTTGATCTTCTTCTTAAAATGACATGAATGTATTCTAGTGATAAAGTCACCTGTGGAAGCGAGAGCCATTACAATTATTTGCTCAAATGAAATTAACTTCCCCATGATCCGTATATCCAATTGTTGCAATAGAGAGACAAGATTCCTTGCAGAAGCTATTATGAAATTGAAATATGCAAAATTCTTTCATTTATGTTTAGTGAAAAGAAAGCAAAAAAATAAAATGAATTAAGTTGGTCAAACAGAGCTAGAGTAACTGGTAGTAGCATAATCGCTCTATCCTACTCCCTTTTCATATTAAGCAAAATTATATTGCTATGTTAGAAGAAGGCTAGCTATACTTAGTATACTTCAAATATACCCTTGGTATCATATTGACAATCAAACAAGGATTGTAGAAGATATATATATATATGTATATACATCTATATGAATGTGTATACATATATATATATATATAAATTTATTTGAAAGGAACACATTTTCTTTCAAATATAAGCACTATATAATCATATATATACATATATTATGTATGTATATATATATATATATATCCTTTCACGGGTATATATATATATATATACAAATATATTTATATATGTATAGATGAATACATTTAAAACCCAAATATTTAAAAATGAGGATTGATCTTTTCCACAACAGAATGATAAAGATATTAAACATTTTCAAACAAAATTCAAAAGCATTTCTTTTGTTTGTTTGCAACCCAGAAAATTTCTAAAACCCCAGAAGAATCTTCTTTCACATAAAGCATATTTATTTATTTTTATTTTTCTTGTGAATTGGAACACTAAAGAAATAAGAAAATGGAACCTAGAATCATGCACCTATTGAAAATTTGATGAAGCTTTGCTTGATCCAAATAACCTTTTTGACGAGCTCCCCTTCCTTCCTTCAGAACTTCTCCACCCAATTTCCTTGATAAATTTTCTAATCTAATATTTAACTCATAAGAGCCTCCCCTCCAGAACAATGAAAGAGTGAAACAATTAAATAGAGAAACCCCAAAGGATCCAATTTTTCCAAAACTAATATTTTGAAGCTTCTGTCAATTTCCCATGAATGAAACTCTCACAATTTTTACTATTAACTAAAAGATATCTTCTTCTTTTTCGAACACTCTGTAACGCCCCGCCGTGTGAACCCCAAAGGACAAAAAACATAATAATTACATCACAATTTTTTTTTAAAAGTAAACATAACATACATGTATTACACATTAAGTCATAACATGAATTTCATTTAAGCAGATTTACTAACACATACATCACTTGGGGTACATGAAGAGTCATTATGAGACTGAGATCCACACATCAACAATAAAGAATAAAATCCAAAGATATAATCCGTAACCAAATAAACATTAACAAATATAACACATACATGATAATCATTGATAAGAAACCATCTGAGTACATAAATACAACATATGCATAATTAACTCAACACATTGAATAACAACTGCCAATAGCCACATAAGGTTTAATGTTACATTACAATACAATATTCAAGAAGTACAATGATACAAAAGTGTTTCCAATTTGCACGGAAACCATACAACAAGAATCATGATACAAATGAATAGATGAAAACTAGCTCCAAGATGGATACAACACTGAAGTCGCTGCAACCGCACCAATCCGCACCTCTCGATCCTCGACTGGGGACCCAATGGGGTGCTTAGCACGTTCCACCTGACCATGTGAGTCCGAAGACCCACCCCCCGTGCTAGGAGCTAACAAGAAGAGACCTCAACCAAGAACATCCAAAAAGGAAACCCCAAGACTCCACAACATACAAAAGTATCATAAAACTCAAGGATTACAAAGACATAATCAACAACAACCAAGAGTCATTAAAATAACTTAAAATCATACATCTCATCATATAAATCAAAGCAATGACCAGTAACAAGTAACCAAAGGATGATCATGAAACACTTCCAAATCAACGGAATTAATAAACATAATACAATTCCAAATACAATTAAATAACATCCTATCATAGTACCATAAAAGTACAAGGTCATAAGTCAAATATCAATGAGATCATACAAGTCACAAAGTACACCAAAAGATGTATCAAGGCAATAATCCATAAATCAATATAAATCAATTCAACAACAATCTAAACCAACTCCCACAACCTACTTCCAGAGGAACACACAATAAAGTAAAACACATGGGAAACTAGGAGAGAGTGTCATCGCATAGTCCTACATGGGCTGTCCTATGCTCTTCCTCCCAACTGGAGGTGCCAGTCCCATCTATGGCTGTCATGTGCTCTTCCTCCCAGCTGGAGGCACCGGTCCATAGGGTGACTCATGCGGAGCCGTAGACCTCTCGTGAAGAGGAGGTCACGACCTTGCCAACCACGACCTTCTCAGCCTTCCATTAGTTTGCGAAAGCACTAATGAAGATGAGGCATCCATTTTATTAATCTTATAATGATATTACTACCCAAACCTCCTAAGTTATTTATTAGGTTTTCACTTGTTTAGTAACTCACTCGTGGGTTATCCTGTGCCCTTCCCCTTAAACGGGGCGCCGGCCCCCACGAGGAGCCACTCTCCCTAGAGACCCAACAACATAACAACCAAGAAACCAAGGGTTGTACCATCAATAATAAGAATATTAGATCACAATAGAGAAACATGCGAGGCATTACCCATCTCGCTATAAATACATAATCAAAGTCTCAACAATTTCTGTACAACCCTTTTAAAATAATGAAACCAAAACACTTGCCACATCAAGGGCACATAAAGAGAGAGAACATCAATTAACAATCATCTCAAGCCTCTGGAAGTATCTAAAAAAGAATAAAAACCCACAAACAAGGGTAACACAAGTTTTCCCTCAATAATTCCAACACAAGGATAAAATTTCCCTCAAATAAGAGATTAACTCCAAAAGCCAAAGAAACTTTCATCAAACCCCATCCATAAATCAATCAACTCTAACACACAAATACAATCCATATAACAACAATGGTGTTACCTCAGAAGGAATCATAGAAGAAAATTAACCTTTAAATCAACAAGAATCACTCAACATCTAAAAGCCACCAATTAGGCAATCCACGGGAGACCTCAATTTTCTCCTCACAAGAATCCCTTAGAGTGGTACGAGAATTACATTCATAAAATCAGCAACACAACTTAACTTAAAGAAGATCACCAACTCAAATTAACTCAAGAAAAGTGACAAAGAAAGAGTATGCCAAAACACTCATAAAACGACATGAATCCAAAGGAATGAAAAATACTTCCAAATCCAAACATTTCCAAAGAGGATACCACAAATAGGATGCACCAAATTACCCCTAAAAGATCAATGACCAATCAAAAACAATTTATCCATTTGTCCAAAAATAATTAATTTTAAAAATAAACAAGGGAACTCTAAAATCAATATCGTAATTATCTCAAGGCATATTTCACAAAAGATTATTTCCCTCGAACAATAATATTTGAGACAATCTTAATACACTAATCTTACCATTCCACTCTAAAGGTTATAAAATAACAATATTCACCTACAAATTAACAAAGAATAAACCATACTGATTGTGGTAATAATAATAATATCCTAAACCTCTTATTCTTCTTAGACAAATATGCTAATCATAACCTTCATTCAATTTTCAGTGTCAAGGAAACTTAACTTTGTTTATCTTTATTAGAGTAACCATTTAAAATCAACACCGTCATTTAATTAGATTCTATAAGTACTCAAAATACCACTCATTCCCTTTAATTCTTTTCTACTTTTAATTTCCAATTTATAAATCTACTTATTTAATTCCTTTGTCTTCGTTCTCCAAAATAAGTTCTATATATGATGTATCTATGTAAATATATATAACTAAAACCTTTTTGATAAAGTTAAAAATTTAAAAATATTAACTTATTTGATTTCACTAATCAACTAATTCCTTTTTAATGAAATTAATACATATTTAAGATAATAAAAGGAGGAGAGATATTATCAAATAATGAAAACCTATAAACTATCAAACTATAAGGCTACACAACCATTAGATAAGCATGGTAAAAATCAACATATATTGCTTAACACGGACAAACTAAATCATTTATCTAAGAAAATATTTTAGTCATCTAATTACTATTATCATAACACCTAAGATGCATATGTATGTTATTAACAAATTATAGCTTTTTAATCTTTACATCAAATCATACAAAGGCAGTATATATATAATTATGTACTTTATATATATATATATATATATATATATATATATATATATATATATATATATATATATTCCGATCTTCAAAAGCCCAAATAACTGTCCATCAAATAAGAGAGTTATCTCCTTAACTAAAGGACCAACCAGGTTGAAGGTAAGCATGAGATGCAAATTAAGCCTAACGCAAAAAGGAACTCAGTTACAAGGTAAAATTTGATACTTTCAGTAAGAGTAAAGGGCGGGAAATTGCAAGTTAAGCACAAATGAATTTAGCAAGGAAGCTCTTCAAATTTATTGCATTAATGAGCACATTGAAACCAATTCTAATACTATAACTTTGCTAATGTTCAAGGTGCATGCATGTGCGCAAGTGAAGTGATTGAGTACAGAACAAACTTCACACACTGGAAATCTTTATTGCATTACATATATAGTTGATCATTATGAGTGCACGGATTCAGATATCTAGCAAGAGAGATTACATAAGCTTTTAAACTTCCTATTATGTTCAGATGTGACGGCTAAGACAGGTTATCAACAGAATCAGAGAGATTATTGTAAACCTGAAAACTTCCTATTATGATCAGGTACGCAGCTAAGACGATTTTGACAAATAATATCAGAGAAATTATTTGATTCACTACCCCTATGCAAGTCTAAAAACTGCGGCTAAGACAGACTGCCAGTGGTTTCAGGGAGGTTATTTAAATCTATACACTCTCCTAAGTATAAATGCTGCAGCAGTGATAGGTTGCCAACGGTATCAGGGAGATTAAAATAAATATAGATTACCAGACTATGCGAAGGAGCTCAACTAAACACTGTATCCAATAACATCAATTTCCCTCAGCTTCGACTAGACGGAGGTAATTGGCAAAGGTTTGCAACATTACGCAGACCAAGAGAATTAAATAATCTGCTCATTGGTCCTCAATTTCTTCACTTGAACAATCTACGCATTGACGACATCAGAGAAGACACACGAACCAAGCTTCCTCCAAGTTTGAGATTGTTACGATTGCAAAAACGTGAGAAGCCATTTTCAGGCTTGCGGATAACATATGGAAATCAGAGAATTTATTTAAATCTATACAACCTACCATGTTCAAGTGCTGCGGCTGTGACAGGTTACCAAGTATATCAGAAAGTGAATAAAGGAATATGGAAATATCGCCATCTACTTGTATTATTAGACAAGACGGAAAAGAAGGAGAAAGGTGAGGAGATCCTTCAGGTTTTTTTAACATTTAATCTTTGTTTAAAAGACACGGAGTGAGGAAGGAAAATACACTATTCCAACTCAGATAAAAGAAGAGAAGCCCGAAAACAAGTCTAAGTCACTGACCAGGTTCACAACAGAAGGAGTCTTCTATCGGCCAAACCCAGTATAAGAATATTGCAAAAGATCAGATTCGAATGCTATCAAAAGCCAAGGAAAATTCCATGTGATTTCATTATATTCTAAATGATTTTCAATTATGATTCTAGATCCTTTCGATACAGGTTAAAAACAAAAAAGATTTGTTTACATGCTTCACATAAAGGCTCGATTTGGTGAAAGGGAAGATGACCCAGATCCAATTCAAATTGATTGGGGCAGAGAACAATAAGTTGTCAGTTCTGAACCCTAAAACTAACAGTGAATAAATTAATTATTCAAAAAGTTTTCAAGTTGGCATTGGGTTACCAGAGAAAAAAGAATGAAAGATTCTTAACTAAGAAATTTTGGCATAAAAGTCTTCACTGTCATGACAGAGATAACCAGAATCGACCAAGAGACAATCTTCTCACACTACGATGCTTGTCTTATAATATTCATCAAGAAGTTTTCAATTAAGATTAAGATATCTCGATAAAGACTTTATTCGCACTTATCAAATACTATTACTTGCCTGTCAATTGAAGATTTCGGTGGTCAGAGAAGAATTTAGAGTGCTACTTTAAGAATACCCGAACAAGTGGAAGGACGACTAGACTTCCTCTTCCAGAGATTGAGTCAGACTATCCACCAAGTTTCCAATGTTTCCCTGGAATAGAGATTTGGTTTGAAGATGCAACTCCCAATCGTACGACTCCAAGTTTAAGCTCGAATACCATCCAAATGAGAAGTCGATTGACTCAGAGTTTTAGAGATGAAAGCAATGAATTAAAATGATGGCTCCAGTGGATGGGGAAATATTCTTACTGACATAATGATGTTAAGCTACCACAACAAGGATAGAAGAGTGATTCTTCTTGGCTCGTCTGGAGATTAAACACTGGTATAATGCTTCAACCAAATATGAAAAGTGGAAGATTGTTGTTTTCTTTTTCTTTTTTTAAATACAGGAAGGGTGGAATAATTTGCAATCTAAAGTTCTGAATGGAGCAGGGCAATAGCCCCCACAATTGCCATGAATATTTCCAGTAAGGAATTCCCCGTTCTCTTCGACTTCCAAAATGCTCTATCTGCTCCCCTTTCTTTCCAGCTTTTCTTCTTTATAATTTGTTCCATGGTGTCTTTTCCACTCCCCTGGGGAAACCGTTCGACTTCCATCTCTTATTATATTTTCTTTGATGGTGTCTTTTACACTCCCCTTAGCAAACCGTTGCACTTCCATTAGTTACAATAGAATATATTTATTTTAATAAATATTTTCACCTTAATTTATTTAAACTTAAGTACAACTTTAATATTTAATCCTCTTTAATATTTTCTCACTTTTAAATTTATTAATCGAATTTAATCATCAAATGATAATTACCTTTCCTCATCTAATCCGATTACTTTAAATATCTAATTCCCAAAGATAAATAAATTTATGTTTATTATTGAATATAATTCTTTATTTAATTCCAAATAAAACAAGTAACCTTATAATTAAATTAATTTTATTAATCAGATCTAAACATATTGTTAGTGTTATCACATAACCCTAAAATTAAATAATAAAATCACCACATCATCATGACATTACCAACAACATCAACCGAAATGGTGGGCACTACATCCTCCCCCCCTTAGACATCGACTTACTCCTGGAAGTCGAGCTCAAGGAAAAACATGGTAACACAACAATATCAATGGTCATAAGCACATCAACACCATAAATCAAAACATCAATTAAATGTCATCAATTAAGCAACGAAAACCAAAAATAAGGAAATGATACCAAAACAAAAGTGGTGGCAGGGTTGCAACCAGACCAATTTGGCAAACACAAGGACAGATGACGAACTAGGTTGGGGAAACTTTCTTGTCAGTTCCTATTTTCCACATCAATCCCATTGGGTGTTTATGGTGCTCGTCCTGTCCTGACAATGCAGGTGGAATCGAGGCTTAGTTCCTGCAATCCTGCATGCAAGCAAACGTTGTGCACAATACATATATATCACAAATACATCGTGAGAGCAAATCCCAACATAGTAGGGCACTCGCAAGCGAGTGATACCACACTGTCCCTCCCACCAAACCACACCTAGTAATCAAAACAATCCTAGTAACTCATAAGCAATTTTCTTCTAATTAGTTAGGAAATATTCGTATAAAGATACTAACCATAAACCTAATTCATCCACTATATCAAAATGAATTACTACTTGACATTATAAGTATCTATACCTGCATATTACGATTACATTACCTTCGTCATTATGCTTTCTAAAGCCCACTTCCTGTAAATCAAAAGCTACCATAGAGCATTGCTCATTAGTACCAATAATTCAAGTTACATCTTACCCTCAAGATACTAGATTCTGCTAAAATCATAGAATAATTATCCACAAAACCTTACATTTTCATTAAAACTCATAATTTTCAGACAAAGAACTCCACTTCAATCATTATTCAACACCAAATCTCACATCAATATCAATAAAAGGCAAAATTTTACACCTTCACAGATTCAAGAAAACATAATTTGTCACTCGAGGACAACAAAATCGCAAAATCCACACAAACTTGACATATTCACACACCTAAAACACATCACCAAGAAACACATCACACCAAAACTCAAGGGTCCATAGAGCATCCCCGACAGGAAGGATATCGGGGCATTGCACACTACACCGAGGGTCCTATCCTTTCCCATCAGTTTCCTGCACCATCGACCTGACACCATCAAACGAAAGAAATTCAAATTCACAACTATGACAAAAGAAAAGTGAAACTCAAGACTCACGGGTCTAAGCGCAAGGTTACATAGTGAGCACACATAGTGCCCAGTGTATGAACCTTGGCTCTGATACCATGTTGTAACGCCCCGCCGTGTGAACCCCAAAGGACAAAAAACATAATAATTACAGCACAATTTTTTTTTAAAAGTAAACATAACATACATGTATTACACATTAAGTCATAACATGAATTTGATTTAAGCAGATTTACTAACACATACATCCCTTGGGGTACACAAAGAGTCATTATGAGACTGAGATCCACACATCAATAATAAAGAATAAAATCCAAAGATATAATCCGTAACCAAATAATCATTAACAAATATAACACATACATGATAATCATTGATAAGAAACCATCTGAGTACATAAATACAACATATGCATAATTAACTCAACACATTGAATAACAACTGCCAATAGCCACATAAGGTTTAATGTTACATTACAATACAATATTCAAGAAGTACAATGATACAAAAGTGTTTCCAATTTGCACGGAAACCATACAACAAGAATCATGATACAAATGAAAACTAGAAAATATACAACACTGAAGTCGCTGCAACCGCACCAATCCGCACCTCTCGATCCTCGACTGGGGACCCAATGGGGTGCTTAGCACGTTCCACCCGACCATGTGAGTCCGAAGACCCACCCCCCGTGCTAGGAGCTAACAAGAAGAGACCTCAACCAAGAACATCCAAAAAGGAAACCCCAAGACTCCACAACATACAAAAGTATCATAAAACTCAAGGATTACAAAGACATAATCAACAACAACCAAGAGTCATTAAAATAACTTAAAATCATACATCTCATCATATAAATCAAAGCAATGACCAGTAACAAGTAACCAAAGGATGATCATGAAACACTTCCAAATCAACGGAATTAATAAACATAATACAATTCCAAATGCAATTAAATAACATCCTATCACAGTACCATAAAAGTACAAGGTCATAAGTCAAATATCAATGAGATCATACAAGTCCACAAAGTACACCAAAAGATGTATCAAGGCAATAATCCATAAATCAATATAAATCAATTCAACAACAATCTAAACCAACTCCCACAACCTACTTCCAGAGGAAACACAATAAAGTAAAACACATGGGAAACTAGGGGAGAGTGTCATCGCATAGTCCTACATGGGCTGTCCTGTGCTCTTTACTCCATAAATCCAAATTAAAAGAATTTTTCTAATTCATTAAGAACTTTACAACAAAAAAACTCAATATTCATTGGTCCTTTTCATCCTTTCTTTCTTTTCTTGATTTTTTTTTCTATTTTACATCACTTTTTGTTTTAATTTTGATTTTACAAATTTTACTTAAAATTCACACAATCTAATTCATTTAATTATTTTATTTCATTAATTATCCTCAACATGCTATTTTAATTAATTTATCTAAACACCAATTTTAAATAATTTAATTTACACCTTTCAATAATTTACATAGCTTTTTAATTTAAAGCTTTTATAATTTAATACAACTATTCCATCACTATTGTCAACGTTTATTAACATCATTTAATTATTTAAATTACATCATACAACACATCAATGTAAAATAAATATCAAAAGAACACTCACACAAAACCACTATAATGAAATGCAAAAATGACAAAGGTCAAAGATGCACAATAATACTAAACATAAGATGGTTTGAAAAACTTGGGACGTGGTGACTTCCTTGTCATCTCTATTTCAACTTCATGCCCATTGGGTTAAATTGATGCTTGCCATGTCCTGCCAAAGTAGGTGGAATCAAGACTCTGTTCTTGTAATTCCTACATACAAACAAGGTTGTGTACAACATGTATATATATAATCAAAAACATCATATCATGAGAAGGAATTTAAGCATAGCAGAGCACTCACAAATGAGTGGTGCTACACTATCCCCTCACCAAAACTATACTAACACTTACAACATTTAAATATAAAGTAACATCATGATATTACTATCAGGATTCAACCATGTAGTTTTGAGTCAAACTCATTGAAACAAGGGTCAATGAGTTTGACTTGAAACTACACGGTTGAATCCTGATAGCAATATCATAATTTGACATGCTGTGGGAAAATACCTCCTACTTATCAATAAAGTAACATCGATAAACTAAACTTATCACATCATATCATCACAAAACGGTTACTAATCCATTGCATCACAATATACTACTGAAATCAAATTAAACATCTCCAAACCAAATGTAACCATAATGTCATATCATAATATCCATGTCATCAAATAAAGTAGCATAATCATCAATCAGTCTAAACTATCCAATCCACCAATCCAACCAATAAATAGTAACTATCACAGTCTCAAAGTATCAAGAAAAAAACATAGAAAGATAACAAGTACAAACAACAACATGAGGGGTATTACAATGAAGATGATAATGTTTTAAAAGTGTTTGCTTCTATTTTCATTGTGATATTGTCTCCTTTACTCTGCACTTGTTGATTTGTGATTATGAAACTTATATAGTCATTTTGTGGTCCCATGGTGTGAATCTTCCTTTAGTGTTAATTCTGTTTGAGGAGACTTTATGCATTGACTTTCTTGTAGTCATATTTTGAGATGGTTGGGAACCTGAAGGGTTTGAATTACCTTTAGTAGGATTTTGTGGGTATTCGGTGTTCTAGGCTTCTAGAGGCTAAATCAAAACTTATTCGTCTGGGCACTCTGTTGTTTTAGTGCATTAGTTGATTTATGTAGTTTATGTGGTAGGTGGTACCTCCTTGTTCTTATTTCAGTGATATGGAATGGTTATGTGAGATGGATTTTGCCTCTCATGTTGTGTATTATGTACAACTTGATTTTTACGTGAGATAAGGTACACCCCTTGCGTATTTTTTTGGTTTGGGTACCCATAGGGAGAGTGGCTCTTCATGGGGGCCGGTGCATAAAGGGGCTATCAGGATAACCCATGGAAGAGTTTCCTTAACAATTGATAATTTAATTAATGAACTAGTGGGTTTGGGTAATTAAACACTAAACAAGATTAATTATGTGCCTCACCCATACTGTTAGTGCTTTCATAGGCTAAGGATGGGATGAGAAGACCTGGTTGGTAAGATTACTATGTTTTCCTCATGAAAGGTAAGTGGTTCTACATGAGTCACCCTATGGAGTGGCGCCTTGAGAGAAGCAGTTAGGAGAATCGTAAATGGAGGCATCACCTTATGATAATTTGTCTAGATAATCCATGGAAGGCCATGCGATGACACTCTCCTACACTAGGGTATATATGTGAAGGATCATGATGGGCCAAAAAGTGGCGATATGTAAGTGATATGATGGCCCATGTGGTTGACGAATTTTTTTTACCAAAAATTGATGAAATGAAAAGTGTTTTTAAAGGATATTCTCAACTTTCCATCAATATAAATTATTCTTTAATTTGAATTTAATAAATAATTATTATTCATTTTCTATTTGAATTATGACTAAAGTCCTAATTGATAGGCTGACTAAAAAACATCTATAACTTTCAAACGGTATCACATTTTTTGAATCTAAAATATTTGTAAAATTCTATGCTTCACATACTATAGGATTAAGAAAAAAAATGAGTTTCATTAAGGTTTGACCAAGTTAAGGTGGTCAGACATACAAGTTTTTTTTTTTAAGTTGTAATAAAAAAATTCATAATTAATTTTTTACTTGCAAAAAAATTACAAAACAATATGCATCACATCGGGACATGAACTATCCTCTACTTATATCTAAAATATTAGAAAAAAATATTATCATTTTATTGTGGTTAGGGTGGTCAGACAGACACCTACTTATTTTTTCCCTAAAATTTAAGTACTACTGCATTGAAATTTCAATTTTTCACCAAATATATATAAATATATATTTTAATAAACCTTGTAGTTCAGAAACTACATTCAATTTTTTATAGATTCTATTCTTACATATTTTTGAAATAATATAGATAACTTATTCAATTTTTTATGTCAAGTTGCCTAACTCTAATTTTTTTGAATTTTTTGCCACTTAAGGGCTTATTTTTTCCATGATGATCTTGCACATACCTAGTACCCATTTATTTTCCCTTGTTTGGTTGCCTCTGGGAGTGTTGTATTTGTTTGATGTTGTTTTATGTTGATGTTGTGTTAGCCTTTTCTACTTGACCTTTATTTGGATGTGGTTCCTTTCTTGTCATCTCCTAGCACGGTGTAATGCCCCGCCACACAACCCTAGGGGAAGATGCAATTCACCAACCAAATGCAACAATTTTTTTATTTTTTTTTAAAGAACAATACAAACAAGCTCACTATACTCCGCTAACATCCCCTAAGGCTACGAGACAAAGATTACTTAAACCCGAATTAGAAAAACCATGGAATGAAAACATAATATCATTAAATTAAGGAATTAAAGTACATACATTCCATACACGATAAAACATTAAAGACTAAAAGATACAACATCATTTCCAATAACAATTATTTACAATATAATTACAACACTCATTCCCCAAATGAGGTAATACAAGGAACATGAAATATATTAAAATTTCCACCTCGATACAAATGAGGGGTAATAAAATACAAGATCGACTGAAAGGAAAGAAGCTAGAAGAGTAACTTAAACCAATGAGCTCTCGAACATGAAAGTCTCGTCCACATGATCACGATCAAAGCCAACGGTGTAAGGTGCACGTTCCACCCAACCAAGTGAAACCAAAAGGCTCACCCCCCGTGCTAGGAGATAGTAACAAGGATTTCTAGTCGAGACCAACTACCTCTAGACAAAGGCTAACATAATTGAACCGACTCAAATACCAACAACATCACTTAACACAGTACGAAAACTCACAAGACAATACATTGCTTCCAGGTTACATAGGACAAGTACACCAGTGTACAACACACAATAACTGACTAATTGTTGATGTAGGAAGAGTTCATACATAAATTTCCATGAGTTACCCTAGCTTAACCTTCCTAGGCTACCGGACCCCCATCATGGGTTACCCTGGCTTGCCTCTATCAGCCGTCAGACCCTCATGCAATACTATGCATCTCATCCATCTCGAGTCTTAACAATGCATAATTCATGAGAGAGGCATTCTTTAACTTTATTAGTGTGAAGTCCCCATTGATTATTTTAGATTATCACTTGATTACACCCTATGTGAGTTATCCTGACACCACTTTGGGCGTCAGACCCCCACAAAGGGCCACTCTCCTACTGACAACACTAGAATACAAAACCCCCCCAATCCAAGGGTAGACAACATGCACAAAATGAAAAACTAAATTCCAACCTTAACACATAAGGTTAAATAACCCGTTCATAGTACACGGGTAACCAACACATCACACATCCCATTTGCGATAATCGGGTAATACACCACTACATCCATGAGCACTACCCAACACAAAATACACAGTTGCATAACATACTAACAACTCGTACTTTTGATAAGACAACCCCAATGGAAGACTTACAAAAAAACAAAGGACTTAATTGTCTAGCATCGAGAATAAACAAAACATCATTAAAAGGCATCTCAGGCACATAAATTAACTAATATTCAAATTTCCTAAATGAAATCCAAGGAAAGGCATAATGCAAGTAATCCATCAAAATATTTAACTTTATTTGAATAAAATGCTTATACTAATAGTTTTATTTCAAATTTATCGATCACAACCAATGTTTTTAAACAATCAATTTTCAAAATATAATGAACATCTTATAAAAAAACAAATCAATTTCTCATTCTTTTCAACATAATAAACATTTACTACACATATTCCAAAATAAATATACATTAAATATACACATAATTTATATACTCAATGCATATATAATTATATATATATTTAAATATATATATATAAAATATTTAATAAACCTATATATAAAAAAAATACAATATAAATATTATATTATATTTTAAATAAAAATTAATAATAAAAGAAATATAAATATAATATATTATATTATATATATATACAATATATATTATATAAATATAATATATTATATTATATATATACAATATATATTATATAAATATATATCATATTATATATATATATATTATATAATATATATGAAATATATATTATATATTATATACATATAATCTATATATATATATAAATGAAAACTAAATAAAACTCAGTTCAAATGAAACAGAGGAAACCCCCGCGCTGGAAGGAGGGACGTAGCCCTGCCTCCCTATGTGGGGGGCGCTGCCCCAGTAGCGTCCTCCACAGGGGGAGGGCCATGGCTGCCAACCCCCACCCAAAACAAAAAATTTATATTTTATAAATTCATTTCTGAAAAAAAATGAAAATGTGCCCTATTTTTTGGGCGACCTTAACCAGAAAAACCAAGGTATAAAGAAAAAAACCAGTCCACTAATATTACAAAATAAACACATAAATAAATAAATAAATATATATATATATAACTTTCTCAAATTTACAGTCATATTGAAGACACTCACTCCACAGAAAATGAATGATAAAAATAGAGGTTTGTTTTGTTTTCCATATTTTTTTGACAAGATTTTTTTTTGTGTGTTTTGTTTCAAGTTTTGCATTCATAATCAAAATGGGTTTTCCTTTCAATCCATAATTTTGAATCTTTTAAACAATCTTGAACAACTTCTAAATTATTTTCAAAATAAAATTGCACAAGATTTAAACAATGAACGTTTTGTTTTCTCCAAAGCTTGAAGTTTTTCAATGGAGATTTTTCCCTTTAGTTCAATTCAGCTTCTCTTCAATTGCAATCCTTCCTTCAACAATTTTCCTCTCCCATTTCAATCCTCCACCATTTTCAATTTTTTTTGAAAAAAGAAAATCCTAATTTCCTTATCAAAGTCTTCCCTAAAATTGACTCACCCACTAAATTTATTGTGAAAATGGAGATATTTTCTATTTTCCAATTTTAAAACAATTTGCTTTGCCCAAATGCATTTTGCATAATTTTCATTTTAAATAAAATTCATTTTCAATCAAAAAGGTAATTAATTTTATTTAACCAAATGAATTTAACAATGCACAAATAAAATTATTTTCAACTTTTATTTCTAAAAGTAAAATATAAAGCATAATTCTATTTTTTTGACTTAATCCAAAAATCTAAAGATGCCAACCCAATCAAATTGGTTTAATTAATCACTATTAATTTAATTAGTCAATAAAATAAATCTAATTCAAAATTAGATTATTTTATTAATTAAATTAAATTTATTAATTAATCACTAATTTTCCAACATTTCAATCAGGCAAAACAATCATCAATTATAAGTTTCAAAAGCCATTTAATCACTTTTAACTTGCAATTTTAAATACAAAGCCAAGGAGGAAACTAACAACATAAAATAATTGAGCCTGACTACAAACCTAATGACACACAATGGCTAGGGTGATGGTTTGACATAGAAAACCTAGTTACTATCTCCCAATCGATATTGTTGGTCAAGGGACACACTCAAACCTGTGAAACTAGGTGGAGTTGATTTCTTATACCTGCATCTTGCACACAATACAAGTGTGAAAACATGCATATAATATATTAAAACACATCGTGAATAGGAAATCGTAGAACCCCAGGGCACTCGCATGCGAGTGATGTGATCTTGTCCCCATCACCAATACAATATCACTAACCGACACATCTAATCATCAATGATATAATCAAAACATAAAGCATCAGTAATTCACATACATGCTAATTTAATCCATAGCATGAAATAATAATAACATCTAAATAAAGTACCATCACATCAAAACATAATGTTTACATTGCTTAATAGATAGCGGTTAAAATAACCAAGTTCCATAGTCACAATGCAACAGAAATAAAACATATCATAGAAGAACACTGTTCGATCAAAGAGAAAAATGGAGGGGTGTTACATCCCTCCCCATGGTCGCGCCCACAAAAGGATATGAAAATCTCAGTAAAACCTTTCCTGGGAATTGGACATTCTGACAGGTGACTAATATCTCTCTATATGGACGTTCATTTACTTGTCAAACCAGGGGACGTAAACATTAAATGGCGCGGAAAAATATATGCACTAGGAATTAGTTTCAATCAAATCTTAGCAAAAATACATATTAGAAAGAAATTCCATCTAAGCCATAGGACGGTAATGAAAAATTCTTTAACTCAACTATGATAAAAACCATAACATCTACGACTGAAACGCAAACTATGAACTGGCGTTATGCTGCAGGAACAGTCACAAGGATGGACTCTCTATGCTGCAGGAGCACTATAAGACTGAGTTTGAATGAAAACTTCAAAGATAAAAGCTAATTGAAGAACAACATAAAAGAACAACTAACTAACTAGCTATAGATACTTACTAAGTGGGCCCCCTTAGCAAGCATCTATTGATTACACAGATGTTAAACTCAGAGCTTCATTGAACTTTTATTCATAAAAATAGAATGATATACATCGTTTTGTTGATATGGAGACTAATAACAAACTCTGTCTCTAGTCAAACAGACTCTGTCTTTCATTATCATATTGATTCTTACATGATGTCTGCTACTCTGTTTCTATCTTACTCTAACTATCATCTATCTCATTCTCTCCCTCCTTCTCGCTCGCGCAGGAGGAGAACTTTATTTAAAAACAGGAGAGCAACTAACTAACTAACTCTATCAAAGAAAGACGTGGAAGTAAAATGTATCCCCAAATCAAGGAACAAACTTCATAAATGAATTTATGTGCTCAACCCGATCTAGAGAGAATCTAGCGCTCCAGCCTTTCCAGATTTACTTGTCATTAAAAATCTTTCCCAACAGTTTCGGTCAAAGAGTCTTCACCGAAGCTTCCTCGTAGTCGTGCAGGAAATGGACTTTACTGCAAGGCTGAGATCAGCTGTGCATGACTCGATCATTCTTCAACAACCTGCGAAACAAGAGGTAACAGGTGAAAGAAAAGGCGCATGGCACATACACGATATATATTCATTAATCACACATTTTAAATCTACTTCATCATTCAAAAACTGTATATGATATACCAGTCATTTTCGGGAGTCAACAAGGCAATAAATGAAATCAAGTCAACACAATGAGCTGTAGGAATATGAAAGTATTATGCTACAGGATATCCCTGTAAAAGGTTTCAACAATGTTTAAACAACCATGAAATAACAAAAGTAAAGATATTAAAAGTTTATCATAATATCCAATTATGAGCGTATTTTAAGCTCATCACTACCCCCTACTTGGCCCAATGGTGGTCCTCCAGCATTAATTTTACTGGTGGTTTCTCTGAAGTCAGTAGTGGCTACATGACTCTGGAACGAATGTCCAAACTTGTAATAAAATCCTCTCAAATCTTGACACCTTTCATATCTTCGGTCTTCTAATTCATTGTTAAGATTTATAGCCTGGTGAGGATAGAGGGGCCACATTAGTACAAGGGGTCTGAATGTCAGCGGTAGCCACAGTTCAAATCTTGTTTGAAGTCCCAATTGAATATATCTACTAGTTCGTTTGAGTGCTGCTGTGAAGTTTAGGGGACCATGTGGTTCTGACTTTCTTAACCCAATAGTTAATCTCTCCCATCTTTTCTCACTTCTGGTGTATGCCAGTCTCCAAAAGGAATATTGTTGTGCCTGGAATTCATCATATACTTGTTTTTTGATATCAAATAGTTTCTCTCTAGCTGAAACATTATTAATACCATATGTTAGAGAAAACCAATCTTTCAACATTGCATAGGGATTTGAACTTTGAGAGCGTAATGGAACAGGCTCTGTTTTCTCAACTTCCTCATATGTTTCCCATTCCCTGCCATAATTTGCCTCATTTTCTGCCCATGACATGAATGCTCTCAAATGAATATCACCAATATATAGCAAAGGATTCCATTCTATTTCAAATGGTATTAAAAATCCATGCAAATAGAATTCACATAGAGAATTCCTTAACCAGTTAGGGGCTGCCTGGTATGCTTCATAAAATTCTTTGGTAGTATGAATTATAGGATCTTGGTTTCTAGAAATTCTCATCAATTGAAACCACAAAAACTATTCTTTAAGGCACAGAGTATAAACTCTGGGTGGTGGTCTGCATTCCATAATCTGACCAGTTACCTTTAACATTTCGTCCATTTTTGCTTTCAACTCAGCAATTTCCTGCTTATGACTTTCAATTTTCTTTTTCAATTTCTTCTTTTCTACCTCCCACAGACTTTGTTGCATGTCAGTTTGGGCTATGTTTTAGCAAGTCAGTGTTTGTAATGTAACTGTTTCCTAATTATCTTTAACATATTCCAGAAACTCAATTAAAAATGTCCTCCTATACACAACAATGGATTTATAGTTTGCAGGGTGAAATACAGTTTCACTAGGCACATTTAGTTGCTCAGTCTATTCTTGCTCTTGCTGCAAGATAAATTCTTTTTGTTGCTGTGGTGGAGAAGTTTGTGCTTCCTCTGAAAATTGCATGGCAGCAGTAGCCAAATCATCAAGATTTGGTAACCCTTGCTCATTGTGCCCTGCTTCTTTTGTCTCAACTTGTTCCTCTTCAGGAATGAACGAACTCTGAGTAGCATTCTCGAACTCATTCTGAGAAACATTAGATTTAGATTCAATAGACCCTTCTAAAATTACAATCACCTCAGGTTGCAGTGAAATAAGGGAGGTCTTAGATTGTTTCCTTGTGGAAACCCT
Source organism: Sequoia sempervirens (assembly GCA_007258455.2). Taxonomy (NCBI): domain Eukaryota; kingdom Viridiplantae; phylum Streptophyta; class Pinopsida; order Cupressales; family Cupressaceae; genus Sequoia; species Sequoia sempervirens. Next base: position 19,850 of record VDFB02033771.1, on the reverse strand, counting down.
TCTTGGCACAGATGCGACTGCAGGAGGTGTTCCGATAGCTTTTATTTTTCTTGTTTGTTCAGAGGGCTCTGCCCTACCAGAGAATGACGGTGAACTAGTAATAGCAATAGGTGTTGTCGTAGGAGAAACGACTACAGGGGAAGGTGCTGCAGGAGAGGAGCATTGTCTTTTTTGAGCACGAAGGTCAGATTTAAGGGACCCTTCTGCCTTTGTTTTTCCTTTCTCTCTCCTAGTGGCAGACCTAGTTTGAACCCTAGCAAAGGATTCAGGTGTGAAAGCTGCAGGACCGAGTGCTACAAGAGTAGATGACCCTTGCCCTGTTCCACTAGTAGATGCAATTTCTTTCTTCTTTCTCTAAGGCCGTGGGGTAATTACCCTAGGAGATTGTGGGATTTGCAAACTCTTTTGGGCAACAAATTGTTGCTAGGAGAGAGGTGAGATGTCTCTCAAAGAGCGCTCAATCAGTAATTTAATAAGGCCATGATGAGTGACAGAATTGTCTTTCCCTTGTTGAGTTCCATGGGCACTTTGTTCTAAAAATTTTAACAAGAAATTCAGGACATTTATAACTAACCCATGCCTCATATGGTTTAATAATTTAAAATAATGAGAATGCAGGTAGGAAAAATGGCCTTCATAGGTGAAATACCTCATTATATAAGTGGCATATTCTGAATATGGATGAGGCAACGATACACGCTTGCATCCCTGCTTGGAAACTTCCAGAGGTCCATCAGTAGGCATTGAAAACTCGGCCCTTGTAGCTGCAGCGTCTGAAAAAAAGTTTTCTCCAACAGTTGGGAGCCCGGTTACTTTAGCAATTCTGTCTTTGGTTGCAACAACCGTTAGACCCCATATAGTGGCTTTCCCTTCAGAAAGGGTTCTCAAAAATTCTCCAGCATCCTCCTCATCAAAATCATTCAAACTCAAAAAATAATTTAACCATCCACAGAGGTTGAATGCATGGACTGTTTTCAGATTTTGCAGTAACAATTCATGAGCTATAAGCTCATGTCGCACCAACTGACCACCCATGTTTGCAGTTTTCCTTTTCACTGAGCTCAATTCCTTACTGAAGATTCAAATTCTCTTTTTCCCTTTTCTTCTCTAGTTTTTCTTTTGTCATGCCATCACATTTCTTTCTTTTTTCCAAAAACAAACTTTTTAAACAAGCAGTCTTAATCATTGTTTACAAGAAAAATATGCAATAAAAAATGCAATAAAGGACATGCGATCATATTTGGAAAGTACCAGAAAGGTATTAAAGAAAGATTATTTATGCAGTTATGGCAGCAGCGAAAAGACAGGTTTTAAAAGATGGATTACCCCACCCCCTACTTAAAGTATGACATGTGTCCTCACATGTACGAGAGAATAGGTAGAGATTTGGGTGATAATGACCAGTACATGCATAGTAGTAAATGAATAGAATGAAATAAATCAAATATGCGATAAGAAAAGATATGGCGTAACTTTGATAATTGCGTGTACGTGTGAAGAAAGATGACGGCGCTGCATGAATTGACAAGTGGAAAAGATATCTTAATGTTGATGCGGACGGATGAAGTGGATGGGTGATGTGGGTGGATGAAGTTGATGGAATGGATGGATGGAATGGATGAATGGAAGATTAAGAAGTGAAATTGGGGCGATAAATGAAAATGGAGAAAAAGGGGTTTCCTTTAAAAAAAAGAAAACCTTTATTATGGGCATGCTTTTTGAAAATTATGGTAACGCTGCAGGAGGAAGGCTACAGCCTTCGGCTATAGGAAGAGTAGCGGAAGGAACCAGAATGAACTACTTCATGAATTCTTCCTTGGAGACTAGTTTGTGGTACAACCGGAGTCGGTGTACATTCATTAGTAATTTGAAACAGACTAGATCAATTGTGACTAGCTACACAGCTCCATTGTCAAACACATTTTCAACTTCATAGGGGCCAAGCCAGTATGTTGTGAGATTACCCTAGTTTTCTTGATACCTGGAATCATATAACAGAGCCCAATCTCTAGTAGAAACTTTTCTGGTTTTGATGTGCTAATCATGTCATTTCTTCCTTTGCTGTTGGGTTGCTTTTGTATGTTGTAGGGCAGCTTTTCTCATTTCGTCTAAAGCATTTAGCTGCAGGAGATGGTCCTTCTGTGCTTCAGATATGTCTATATTGAGTTCAAGAGCTATCCTCAAAGTTTTGTGTTCAAATTCTATGGATAACATTACTGTTTTCCCATAAAGTAGCTCAAAAGGTGTAAACCCAATTGTTGTTTTCCATGTAGTTCTATAAGCCCAAACTGCTTCAGGAAGTCTATTGCTCCAGTCTTTCTTATGGATCTACACTGTCTTTGTGAGGATCACCTCAATTTCTCTATTTGTTACTTCTACCTGACCATTGGCTTGAGGGTGATAGGGGTTGGACTTCCTATGTTTGATCTTATAGTCATTCATGAGTGCAGTGATCAGGTTTGACGTAAACTGAGCTTCTTGATCAGTTACAAGCTCTCTGGGAACTCCAAATCTTATGAAAATTTATTCATACAGAAATTTAGCAACTTTATTATCTTGAGCATGATTCATAGCTTTTACCTCGACCCATTTTGTTACATAGTCTGTGCAAACTAGAATGTATGACTTCCGATTTGATGGTGGATCAATTGGTCCCACAAAATCCATCCCCCATTTATCAAAAGGGGTGACTATTATCTGTGGATATAGTGGCATTTCATCAGACTTAGTTGGTCTTCCCATACGCTGGCATCTGTCAGATTTTCTTATATAGGCCACAGCATCCTTGTGTAATGTTGGCCAGTAGTACCCTATTGTAAGAACCTTCATTGATGTTTTTGCTGCAAAATGTCCTCCACATGGTTCATCATGGCAAGCATGCAATATATCATAAGTTTCATCTTCTCTCACACACCTTCGCATTACTTGATCAAGTCCAGTATAAAACAAACAATTTGCGATCTAGGAAAAGTTAAAACTTTTCTCTATTAACAATTTATTTTCTTTTGGAAAAAAGTGGGCTGGTATTCTGTTTGCTGTTAGATAATTAGCAATGTTTACATATCAGGGTGTATGTGTATTAATAGAAAACAAATGTTCATCTGGGAACCTATCATCAATGACCTCATGTTCTATAGGTGCAGCTAATTGCAGTCTTGATAAAAAGTTAGCGACAACATTAGCTCTTCCTGGTTTGTCAATTATTGTGATATCAAACTCTTGTAACAATAGGAGCCACTGTGCCAATCTACCAGAGATGGTAGGTTTGTTCATCAGGTACTTGATTGCTGCATGGTCAGTATGAAAAAATATCTAATAACTTGTGACATAATGCCTAAATTTATTCAAATCATACACTACTGCAAACAACTCCTTTTCTGTGACAGTATAGTTGAGCTCAGGACCTTGAAGGTTCTTGCTGATAAAATAAATATCATGTTCAATTGAATTTTTTTTTTGACTCAGAACTGCTCCTATGCCAAAATCAAAAGCATCAGCATGTATGTGAAAAGGAAAATTCCATTTTGGTCCTTGAAGAACAGGGGCTTTAGTAAGCAAGTTCTTCAGTTGCAGAAAAGATTTTTCACAGGCCTCTGTCCACTCAAATTGGGAATCCTTTGTTAACAATGCATAAAGTGGACTGGCAATTTTACTGAAGTCTTTTATAAGCCTTCTATAATACCCTACATGACCAAGAAAACTTCTGACATCATTTTGTTTTGCAAGAGTTTGTAAATTCTAAATAACTTCAATTTTAGCAGGGTCAACCTGAATTCCATTTTTTGAAACATGATGACCTAGAACAATACCTTCTTCCATCATTAGAAAACACTTCTCACTGTTTAGAGACAAATTTTGCTCTCTACATCTTTTTAATACCTTTTCTAAATTGACCAGTGCTTCTTCAAATGTGACTCCATAGGTAGTGAAGTCATCCATGTAAATCTCCATACATTCATGAGATATATCAGTAAAGATACTAATTATTGCTCTATGAAATGTTGCTGGTCATTGCATAAGCCAAAAGGCAAGACCGAATAAGCAAATGTTCCCCATGGATAGGTAAAATTGGTCTTGTCTTGATCTTCAGGGGCAATTTTTATCTGATTGTACCCACTGTAACCATCCAAGAAGGAAAAATATCTTTTGCCAGACAGTGAGTCTAGTACTTGGTCTACAAAAGGTAATGGAAAGTGATCTTTTTTAGTGGCACTATTCAACTCTCTGTAATCTACACTCACTCTCCATTTTCCACCCTTTTTTGGAACAATGACTAATGGAGAAACCCATTGACTGTCAGATATTGGATAAATAAAACCAACATCAAGCAACTTTTGAAGCTCACCTTTAACTATTTCTCTAAGTCCCGAATTTACTCTTCTTTGAGGTTGTCTAACCGGTGCACAGTATTCTTTGATATATATATTCTATGAGTACAAACTTGAGGATCTATTCCTTGCATGTCCCCATATTCCCATGCAAAAGTTTTATGTTGTTCTTGTAGCATTTTTAATAGGACAGCCTCTTGAGAGTGTGACAACTTGCTATTGATATTCAAACAATAATCTAGAGACAATTCTATCTACTTAATGAGATTACTTATAGAATCTACAGGTGATGTTTGTACCTCTTGTGGAATTAAATTATGAAAAATTACTAGAAGTTTAGGCAGCGAGCTTTCAGAATCTGGTTGCTGTAAGAAACATTGTAAATGAGTACCATTTGGATCAGATGAACTACCCGTATCAGCATTGTACTGTAGAATTTGGAACAACAAAGCATCCTCACTCTGAAGTTGTGAGAATGGATTATTTTGAATCATCATTAATTGAGCCAAAGAATTGGCTTCTTCAGTTTCTTCCCCCACATCTGGCCAAATAGGTTGGGACAAATCTAGTTGAGGTCTAGCAGGCGGATACAGAGCTAATTTCTTTGTGGACTGTCCATCAGAAATGGTCATATCTCTAGAATGACATCCTATAAAAGCATCTGCAGTTGCTAACCATGGTCTACCAAGGATAACTAGATATCCTCCTAAATTTTCATTTACTGATAATATTGTGAAATCAGCAGGATACTCCCAAGATTCAAGAGTGACAATTACATCTTCCACTATCCCATCAGGTTTAACTGTGGAGCTATCTACAAGCTGCAGGACTGTGGGTGTAGACCTAATGTCTGAAATATTTAGGGAGTCCATAGTATGCTTTGTCATGATATTAATAGCAGCACCTAAATCAATCAAAACATTTTTTATGACTTGACCATTGATATGTATCTGCACTACATGACTTCCAGGATCAATATACTTTGGAATAACTACATTCCCAACATTATATCAGCCAGTTTCCCTAAGACATGAATTGTTTGAGGATCCTTTTTTTTCATCCAGGCTTCTTCAAATAGGCCTCTTTAATAGCTTTTCCAAAAATGGGAATATCTTTAATAGCCTGAAATAAAGGGATTTGAATTTGCACATTCTTGAGCTGATCCAAGATGTCAAAAGTGGGTTCTTCCATGGATTTAGGTGCAGTACTTTGCAATCTCTAAGGAAAAGGTGGGTTATCTTGATTTTGCAAAATAGGCTCCTTAGAAATTATATCAGTTATGGGTATATGCTCAGTAGGAACAACAGGTGCAATAGATTCTTCAAGGGGAGAATCTGGTATTTCAGTAATCAGAGGTGGTTTTGGAGTAGGTAAAGTGGTTCCAGACCTCAAATGGATGTCATTAACGTTCAAGGCATAAGCTTGATATTGGTTGGCTTCGGCAAGATACACAAGCTACTGTGGCTGCTACTGTTGCTTATTATTGGCATTGGGCAATGGCTGGGTAGGCATAGGCGTTTGTTTTAGAGGTCTAGGATTTGTGGCAGTTGCTACAGGAGGTGGCATAAGGGCCTGTGGTTGTGGCTATGGAAGCTGCAGGAATCCAAAGGACTGGTTTTGCCATTGTTGAGGGCCTCTCCATTGCGGATTTTGCTGCCAATTTCCTGAAGGTGGGGTCTGCTGCCCTTGTGGCTGTTGCCAACCTCCTTGAAGAGATTTCCACTATGGGGTCTAATAATTAGACCAACTTGGTTGAGGTAGATTCCAAGGTGGTGGTGGTCCATATGCATGTTGCCATTGGTTATTATAGCCAGAATAAGGATTAGCAAAAGTTAAAGGATCTTGAGGCATACCTTGTCTTTGGGCCCACGGTCTCCTTTGCGTGACAAAGAACACTTGATCATCATCACCTTCTACTGGCTTAAAGTTAGTAGGTAGTTGTCTAGCTTCCAAATTAGCCACCATCTTTCATCTGCAGTCACGCTTCTTTTGTCTACAGTATGGGCAGAACTCAACCAACACTATCTCGGCCTCCTTATGTTTCCTCTGAGCTTGCATGGTATCTAGTTATGTATCCATATTATTAATAATGTCCTGCTTGAAATTAGATAGTAAATTTGTTATCTCCACCTGGGAGACTTCACCAGAAGAAGACTTTTCCATTATAGCATGATGACCTCGACCTTTCTTAACTATTGCTTGAGAATAGTTAAGACATATTTTCTTTATATCATCCCAAGGCAGTTGGGTGATATCACCTCCTCCCATCAGGTCCAGGGTGTTGATACAGGCATCACTGATTTCCCTTAGAAAGAGTAGTTTCTGAGAGTCCTCGTTGAGAGTATGGTTTGAGTTCCTCTTTAGTGTGAACAAAAATTTGGATATATAATCTTCCAGGCTCTCATCATCCTTCTGCTGAATTCGGAATATGTCATCACCTTTGTTGGCACTCTTACAATATTCCTTATACTTTTCAAGAAATTTGGTATGCATGGCTGCCCAACTATCTACAACACCTCTTCCCATACTCATGAACCATCTGAAAGCTCCTTCTTTCAATGTGGAAGGGAACAACTTTAGTTTGTGAGCATCTGTGTTGTAGTCATAACTACGACAGAGAACATCAAATTCAAACAGAAAGGTTTCTAGGTCTTCTGTGACCAGGCCATAAAACTTTGGAAGCAAAGAAGAGGGAATGTTTTTAAGATTGTCAGTATCACTCTGGGGAACAATGGCAAACTCAAATGTAGAAGGTGGATTATTAGGTGGATTATTTGCCATCTTTGGTTGCTGGAATAACAGAGCGAATGGATTTTCCTTAGGTTCGTTGTCAGCTGGGTCAAATGGTAGTTCAATAAACAGATTTTCAGGGAGGAACCTTCCTAGTGCGTCTCTTCTTCTTCTATGCATGCAATATGGTGAATAGTGGCTTAAAGGATCTAGAAAATTTTACTAACAAGCTAAACTAATGCTAAAAATGACTTCTAAGAAACTCCTAGCTAGACGCCATCCCTGACAATGGCGCCAAAAATGGTCAAGCCCACAAAAGGATATGAAAATCACAGTAAAACCTTTCCTGGGAATTGGACATTCTGACAGGTGACTAATATCTCTCTATATGGATGTTCATTTACTTTTCAAACCAGGTGACGTAAACATTAGATGGCGTGGCAAAATATATGCACTAGGAATTAGTTTCAATCAAATCTTAGCAGAAATACATACTGGAAAGAAATTCCATCTAAGCCACAGGACAATAATGAAAAATTCTTTAACTCAACTATGATAAAAACCATAACATCTACGACTGAAATGCAAACTATGAACTGGCCCTATGCTGTAGGAACAGTCTCAGGGATGGACTCTCTATGCTGCAGGAGCACTATAAGACTGAGTTTGAATGAAAACTTCAAAGATGAAATCTAACTCAAGAACAACAGAAAAGAACAACTAACTAACTAGCTACAGATACTTACTAAGTGGCCCCCCTTAGCAAGCATCTACTGATTATGCAGATGTTAAACTCAGAGCTTTATTGAACTTTTATTCATAAAAATAGAATGATATACATCGTTTTGTTGATATGGAGACTAACAACAAACTCTGTCTCTAGTCAAACAGATTTTGTCTTTCATTATCATATTGATTCTTACATGATGTCTGCTACTCTGTTTCTATCTAACTCTAACTATCATCTATCTCATTCTCTCCCTCCTTCGCACTCGCGCAGGAGGAGAACTTTATTTAAAAATAGGAGAGCAACTAACTAACTAACTCTATCAAAGAAAGACGTGGAAGTAAAATGTATCCCCAAATCAAGGAACAAACTTAATAAATGAATTTATGTGCTCAACTCGATCCAGAGAGAATCTAGTGCTCCACTCTTTCCAGATTTACTTGTCATTAAAAATATTTCCCAATAGTTTTGGTCAAAGAGTCTTCACCGGAGCTTCCTCGTAGTCGTGCAGGAAATGGACTTTATTGCAAGGCCAAGATCAGTTGCGCATGACTCGATCATTCTTCAACAACCTGTGAAACAAAAGGTAACAGGTGAAAGAAAAGGCACATGGCACATACACGATATCTATTCATTAATCACACATTTTAAATCTACTTCATCATTCAAAAACTATATACGATATACCAGTCATTTTTGGGAGTCAACGGGGCAATAAATGCAATCAAGTCATTACAATGAGCTGCAGGAATATGAAAGTATTATGCTACAGGATATCCCCATAAAAGGTTTCAACAATGTTTAAACAACCATGAAATAACAAAAGTAAAGACATTAAAAGTTTATCATAACATCCAAATTATGAGCATATTTTAAGCTCATCACCCCTAGGGTCAGGCTTACTCCTGGAAGCCTGCAAACAAGAAGGGATAAAGCTCCCTCAAACACACTCAAAATCTAGATCCTTGAGGATGAACTCTTGATACTGAAGGATGAACTACACCCTGATGCCTGGCCTGATGGGTATCCACCGCAGTAAGTACCCTATGCGATCTGTCTGCATCACCTACTGTTGGCTCAGAATCCAACAGTCTCTGACTAAAACCAGAAGCACCTTGCTACAGACACTGATGAGCAATGTGGCCCTGCTGACCACAAGTGAAACATCGTGTCCCTCTACTAAACTCCCTAACATCAGGAGATGCACTAGGCCGTGAAAAGCCACCTCCACTATACACTGACTGGGAACTCTGAGCAGGCTAATCGTAGTGATCACGATGAGCTCAAATCCAACTCTGATCCCTCTTCCTCTGCTTCCAACTACCACCATGTTGGGACTGAGAATTCTATTGCCCTGGCTATGAAGGTTGATGTTGCCCACTCTTTGCAGTTTCCTGATTCCCCTTGGGAACACCTGCAACCTAAGACTGACCACCCTAAGATCCAACACTAAAGGAAGGTGCACTACCAAACTGAACTTTCGACTAACCACCAAAAGCCAAAGCTAAATTTTCCTCCACAATTTGAGCCTTATCCACAGCTACCTCCATGGTCTTCATCTCAAATATCTAAACCCCCCCACTAATTTGGGCATTCAAGCCCCTAACTTGAAATGTTGCACAAGCATACCCTCATTGTCACCTATACTGACATACTGCTTGAGCTCTTAAAAATGACACTCATAATGCTCTACTATCATATCCATCTGCCGCAAGGAATGGAACTCATCTCCTCGGTGCTGCCTCCAATGCTCTGAAAGAAATCTAGCCTGAAACCTCTCTTGGAACAACTTCCATGAAATTGTACCAATATCCAAGTGGAGCTTCTGCTCCTCCAATCGCCACCACATGGAGGCAAATATCCTCAAGTGCATGATAGTGCACCTAGCTTGAGTGTTGCTACTATATGGGTGCATAGCAAAACACCTAGTCAAGTCAATGAGCCATGTCTCTGCCTCCAAACCACTGCCTAATCCATCAAAAATGGGTGGTCATGCTCTGAGCAAGTCCCTCATATGGGCTGCTAACTCTGCATCAGACTTAACTGGTACCTCTCTCTCTCTAACCACCACGAGCTCTACCTCCTACCTAGGCCCAAGGTGGGCAAGGGTCTCCTCTAACAACTGATGCAACTGAGCATCCTCGATCCTGGGTGGATCCAGATTTTGATTGCCATCTCCCTGAATATTCTGAGAAGCTTGTTGCTCCTCATGGTCAGAAACAAGTGGAACATGTGGCAATGGGTCTTGTTGTTCCCCAACGTGACTGCCGAAATGGCCATGTCCATGACCCCCACCACTTCCACGTCTGGGAGGCATAATCCTACACAGACACATTAAGGTATTAAGCACAACACATAATTAAACCTACACAACTAAAAGCTTAATGGGCTCATCATAATCCTAGAGTACCCAGTGTTTAAACCTGGGCTCTGATACCATGTGTAATGCCCCACCATGCGACCCTAGGGGAAGATGCAATTCACCAACCAAATGCAACAAATTTATTATTATTTTTTTTTAAAGAACAATACAAACAAGTTCACTATACTCTGCTAACATCCCGTAAGGCTACGAGACAAAGATTACTTAAACCTGAATTAGAACAACCACAGAATGAAAAAATAATATCATTCAATTAAGGAATTAAAGTACATACATTCCATACACGATAAAACATTAAAGACTAAAAGATACAACATGATTTCTGTAATGCCTATCGTGCAAACCCCAGAGAACACACACAATGCAAATAATTTTTAAAAAAAAATAATTAAATTAAACATGTAATAACATTTAACCATAATCACATAGCATATTACATAACGTTAACACACTTAGTTCTCTATGGCACGCAAGGTTACATCGCAACAACTAAACGGAAATAAAGATAAAGATTACAACATAAACATTTATATTATAATAACCATGAATAAGGACACATCCAATAACCATGATGCAAGGATAATAAACATTACATAATACAACCATAATAAATCTCTTAATAAGGATACAAATGATCCTAACTATTACATCATCGTTATAATGTTACATTACAATCTCTTGATAAATGAATTACATTGAATTTCCCAACATGGGGATTGATACAAGAATAATGAAATCTGAAATACAAAGTGAATACTTGTACAACTCCAACTATGGAAATGCTGAGAAGATAGGATACTGATGGGGAACCCAATGGGTGCAGAGCACGTTCCACCCAACCATGTGAATTACAAGTAACTCACCCCCCGTGCTCAAAGGTGACAAGGAAGAGAACCCGACCATGAATGCCAAACCGACTGAACAACAACATAGTACAAAAACAAGTACAACTCAAGGCATACAATGAAACAACCATCAACGTTCACAAATCACATAACAAGTTAGAACTATGAAACTCATCACAATTAAACAAAGTATCATCAATTATACAAGTAACTAAATAGCAGTCATAAACCAAATTCACAAGAATCAGAAACAACATAAAGATAACAATATCCAGAGGAAACTACAAATAATGCATAAGGGTGTCTAGTGAAGAGTGTCATCGCATAGCTCTCATGGGATTCTCCTGGCCCATTGTCCAACTGAGGCGTAGGCACCCATCTGTGGATCTCCTGGCCCTTCCTCCTATGTAACGCCCGCCGTGCAAGCCCCAAAGAACAAACAAAAAAAGAACGAAAATATATTTTTTTTTAAAGAAGGATAAATAATCATCATACCAATATTAAATGATCATATACATACTCATATACTTCATACAAACAACATAATCAACCATGTCCTTTGGGGCCCCACGAGGTTACATCAAAAATAGACATTACTAAACATCATCTCATAAGATATCAAAAAGGAACTATAAATGACAACATTAGATAAATACATACATAAATTCTATCACTAGATAAACCCATGAGACATTTCATAGCCAATTAAAATTACAAAGTAGATAACTACGTTACATCATCTTTCAAATGTTACATCATCCATAAAGTTACATCATGAATCCCAAACATGTGGGATGAATACAATATACAAGTTTATCAAAATACAAGGAGATCAACTGGAATAAATCTTCAACTGGATGAGACTGAAACCATGAACGCTAATGGGGAACCCAACGGTGTGCGGAGCATATTCCACCTGACCACCCCCGTGCTAAGAGGTGACAGAGAAGTAACTCCGACAAAGAATGACAACAAAAGTACAACCATATGAAAAGTACCAACATAGATCCATCACACAATACACCAATTAAAACGAGAAACCAATAACATCACATCACAATGTCAAAAAGATGCAAGATCATAAATAAAATATAAATGAGATCATACAACGCATGCTAAATATGTATCAAAACAATAATCTTAAATCAATTCAAACAACAATCTAAATCAACTCCCATAACCCACTTCCAGAGGAACACAATAACAAAAACACATGGGCAACTAGGGGAGAGTGTCATCGCATAGTCCTACATGGGCTGTCCTGTGCTCTTCCTCCCAACTGGAGGTGTCGATCCCATCTATGGCTGTCCTATGCTCTTCCTCCCAACTGGAGGCGCCAGTCCATAGGGTGACTAATGCGGAGCCATAAACCTCTCGAGGGGACGAGGTTACGACCTTGCCGACCACGGCCTTCTCAGCCTTCCATTAGCCTACGAAAGCACTAATGAAGAGGAGGCATCCATATTTTAAATCTTGTAATGATGATACTACCCAACCCTCCTAAGTTAATTATTAGGTTATCACTTGTTTACTAACTCACTCGTGGGTTATCCTGAGCCCTTCCCCTTCAACGGGGCGTCGGCCCCCACGAGGAGCCACTCTCCCTAGAGACCCACCAAAACCAAGAGGAAATAGGGGTTGTACCATGCCAATCATGATCATCAAAATATGACAACAAAAGCAATACACGAGGCATAAACCATCTCGCAAATAAAAATACCAGAACAAAATCTCATAATTCGGTACACCCCATTAATAAAACATAACTCATCAGAAATCAAGATGAAAAAGTATAAAACTCAACAAAATCATCATCCTCTGGAAGACTAAAGTGTTAACACAAACGGGTTCCCAGATCAAGAAATTAACACTATCCAAAACCCAACAATGCAACAAGATTAAATTCCAAGAATAAATAATTAAAAGAGATAACCTATTTAATTCCAAAGTAGATTACAAAATAAATTCCATTCCTAAAATAAAATCATACTAAAACCAGAATTAATAAACAATGCTATTTTACTTTCGTAATGGATTTTTCTTTGCCAACAATATCCTTTCCAAGTTGTAATTTAACAAATCAATAAGACATATTTCTTTCTATTTTACTAATATTTTCATTGTAAAAAATTCTGCTTTATTTTTAAATAGAAAAGAAAGAGAATCTAAATGTGAATATCTATTTTCTAGATAACAAATAAATTACAGAAAATATAATTTTAATCAGAACATAACAGAATATATTTATACATTTGTTTAACTAACAGTTAAATTAACAGAATATCTATTAATCAGAAATGAAACAGTATATATATATATTCTTCTTAAATAACAGTGAAATTAATTAAATAATACTGCAATCAGAATAAATAAATTAATCTATATATATATATATATATATATATATAAATATATATCTACAAATATATATATATACATATATATACATATATATACATATATATATATCTAAATAAAAATCCGCACAGAATTCTAATATATAGAAATTGCGTATTAAAAATTATATTCAAAAACATTAAAATTTAAATGGGAATTTAATCCCAAAACAAATGCATAGAAGACCCCGCCGGCCATGGGCAGTCTACGGACTGCACACGGCAGTCCAAAGGACTGCCGTGGATAGTCCAGACTGTCCACGGTACCGACGGTACCGACGGCACCGATGGCAGTGTGGTGGGTACGGCCGAGGCCGTCCCCCACACAGCCTTTATAAATATATAAATATAAAATCAAAATTAAACTTCATGAATAGTGCGATGGAAAGAAATAACACGGGTTTTCAATAAATTCGAATTTCCATTCAAAGTTTCATTTGTTTAAAAATATATATATATATTTATTTATATATATATATATACACACAGAGGTTCAAATATTACAATAACAGGGAACAAAGAATTACTATACACATGCAATTCACTGTGCATGTTTGAAATAAAAACAAAAATGTTTTATAAGGTATATATATATGAACCAGCAATTCGTGGAAAGGAAATTGTTCTCAAAAACAATAATAATTTAAAAAAAATAAAAAATGAAATAACATAATGCTGTTCATTTCCCAGATTGCAATAAAAAAACCCCCTTTTTTTTAAATAAACAACCACAACCTAGAAACCCCAGAAAATTCATTAATCAAATAACAATCCCCAATTCCCTCCTAAAATTTCCTTTGATTATCGTGTAACCCCAATAGATTTTTTTCCTATCATTATCTAATTTTCAACCCTAAATACAAATTTCATTTACAAGCACCAATTCCTATTTTAACAGAAGATAAATAAATTAAAAGAAGGAACCTGGCGTCCTTTGCTTGCAGAAAATTGAAGAAGCTTTGATCCTCTTGCTATACTAATTCCTTTGCTGCAAATCTTCTAGGAACAGATCCAAATTTTCCTTCCTCTTCACCAATTTTCTCCAGAAAATTGAAAAGAAACTAAGGGCAGAAAAATGATTGGAAACAAAATTTCTCTAGCATTCAAAAACCATCCCCTCAAACAAAGAAAAACCCCTATTAAATTTTATGCCCAGGAATCCTTTCAATTCCTCTTCCTGGGAATACCAGAGGTCACAATTCAAGATATAAAACCAAATAATATTCAACCTTAATTCCCTTTTGATGCTTTTCCCATATTACATTTTCATTTTCATGCATTTAACTAAAACTAAATAAATTTTAAATCCACAACATGAACTTTTATTTAAACAAATATATAAATATTCATCATCTCCACAATTCTCTATTAAATAATTACTTATTAAAATCAACCATTTGGAGACTCAGAATAAATGTAATATTTTTATTATTACTAATATTTATTCATTGCCATATTTAATTATATGTTTTATGTTTCTATTTTATTAATTACTTAATTATTTAATTTACCACATAAGACCATTCACCACTTTAGACAAATCATAGAATCATACAAAGACCAATGTAACTACACAAATGAATATGACCAATATGCAAAAACCATGAAGATACAAGACTGTTGACACCTTGGTGCGGAGTTACTTTTCATGTCACCTTAAATATTCAACTTCCTGTCATTGGGTTGGTTCAATGCTCGCCCAGACCTACCGAAATAGGTGGAATCGAGTCTTATTCCTGCAAAGCCTGCATCCAACAAGGTGATATACAATATACATAAAATCAAAGCATTGTGAGGAGGATTCACAGCGTAGCAGGGCACTCGCGAATGAGTGATGCTACCTGTCCCCTCACCAAAACATATCATCATATAAAGCATTATAATTTTACACCACATCATAAATTACTATTCTATAGTCTACTGCATTCCAAATAACTCCATCAAATGATCACAATAAAATGTCATCACAATATCCATTGCATCATAAGAGTATAGTAATAGTCTAAGCTACCACACATAATAGCAACAGTATCAACCAAAATCACAATGTGCCAAACAAAACCACAGTGAATGTCAAAATCAAATAGTAGCATGAGGGGTATTACATCCTCCCCCCCTAAAATCCGGCTTACTCTTGGAATCCAGTAAAAAGATAAGGATAAGAATCCCTGATACGAGAGGCATCCTCCCAAGTAGCTGAAGCCTCATCATTCAGGTCCCACTGAACCCGCACCTGATCAATCTCTCTGCCTCTGAGGGTAAGTCGCCGAAGCTGAAGCACGACCATAGGCTTGAGTGCCAGCTGCCCATCCTCGACCTGAAGAGCATTCCAATCCAAAATATGAGTAACATCAAGAAAATATGGTCTAAGAACAGAAACATGAAATACATTGTGGATCCACGACAAACTGGGTGGCAAAGCTAAACGGTAAGCAACAAGTCCAATCTGCTCCAACTCCTCGAAGGGTCCAACAAAATGAGGTGCAAGCTTCAAACCCTTTTTGTAACGAATTGGGCTCTTACGCGGATGCACTCAAAGGAAAACCCGATCACCAACTGCAAACTGTCGATCAACTCTATGAGCGTCGGCATACTTCTTCTGTCTATCCTGAGCAGCTACAAGATGCTCCTGAATGCGAGACACCTGCTGCTCCATATCTCTAAGCATCTCGGGCCCAAGAAGCACCCTGTCCTCCAATCGATCCCAACTCAGAGGAGTACGACAAGGACGACCATACAAAGCCTGAAAAGGAGCCATACCAATAGAGCTATGGTACCCATTGTTATATGCAAACTCAACCAAATACAGATAGTCCTCCCAACATGATTGCTGATCCATGACATACATATGAAGCATATCCTCAAGCACCTGGTTAACTCTCTCAGTTTTTCCATCAGTCTCAGGATGATAAGCAAAACTGAAGTTCAATTTCGTTCCCAAAGACTGCTGCAAAGATGTCCACAATGTAGACGTGAATACCAGATCTCTTTCAGAAATGATCCTCTACGGTATCCCGTGCAATCTAACTATATCATTCATGAACACCTTAGCAACATAAGATGCCGTATATGACGATCGAATAGGAGAAAAATGAGCTACCTTAGTCAATCTATCCACTGTGACCATAATAGCATCATGCCGTCTAGATGACATAGGCAACCCAACAATGAAATCCATGGAAATAACATCCCATTTCCACTCCAGAACAAGGTGAGGCTGTAGCAATCCTACTAGATGATGATGTTCAGCCTTCACTCTCTGACATTCAAGACATCGAGCCACAAAATTGGCGATATCCCGCTTCATTCTTGACCAAAAATAGAGCGAACGAAGATCTGCATACATTTTCTTAACTCTAGGATGAGCTGCATAAGGCGCCCGATGACCTTCTGTCAAAATCAATGTACGAAGACCCTCCAAAGAAGGTACATACAACCATCCAGAGAAACACAAAGCACCATCCGAATCTAACGAATAACCAACAAATTTCCCCTCCAAAGCTCTACCTGATTCTACCTCCGCTTTCACCTCTGAATACCAACTATCTGAAGGAAGGGCTACAAGAATCTGACTCTTCAAATCCACCTCAAGAGACATTGCAGAAACCTCATGCCTACGTCGACTTAGAGCGTCAGCCACCACATTTTCCTTACCCTGAATATACTTAACCTCAAAATCGTACTCACACAAAAATTCCATCCACCTCCTCTACCTTGCATTCAAATTTGGCTGAGTGAAGATGTATTGCAAACTTCGATGATCTGTATGCAACTCAAACTGATGCCCTAACAAAAAGTGCCTCCATCTCACAAGAGCATGAACCACTGCGGAAATTTCAAGGTCATGTGTGGGATAATTGAGTTCGTGATCTTTTAACTTCTGAGATTCATAGGCAATCACTCTCCCATCCTGCATCAACACAGCTCCAAGACCCTCCAACAAAGCATCACTACAAACCACAAAATCACCTGAAGGATCCGGCACTGCCAAAATTGGAGCACTAGTCAGTTTCTCCTTAAGGGTTTGGAACGCCAACTGACACTGCTCTGACCAAAGAAATTTCTTTCCCTTCCGCTGAAGTGAAGTGATAGGATGCACAATCCTCGAGAAGCCCTGAATGTACTGCCGATAATATCCAGCTAGTCCCATGAAACTATGAATTTCTGAGACATTAGTGGGCACGGGCCAATCCATGATAGCCTGGATTTTAGTAGGATCAACAAAAATTCCCTCTTCAGAGATCACATGGCCTAAATACTGAACTTAAATCTTATAAAAGTCACATTTTGCCAAATTGGCATACAACTGATTGTCCCTTAAGCACTGCAAAACCTGCTTTAGGTGCACCTCATGCTCCTCCATAGACTTAGAATAAATCAAAATATCATCAAGAAACACGAGGATGAACCTATCCAAGAAAGTTTGAAATACCCAATTCATTAGACTCATAAAGACTGAAGGTGCATTCGTCAACCCGAATGGCATCACTGTGAACTCGTAATGACCATACCGCGTACAAAATGCAGTTTTATGAATATCAGCCTCTGCTATCCGCAACTGATGATACCCTGATTTAAGGTCGATCTTGGAAAATACCTTTGCCCCTTTTATCTGATCAAAGAGATCATCAATCCTGGGAAGGGGATAACGATTCTTTACTATTACCTTGTTCAATTATCGGTAATCGATACAAAGGCAGAGAGACCCATCCTTCTTTTTGACAAAGATCACTGGTGCTCCCCATGGAGAGACACTAGGGTAGATAAACCCCTTAGCTAACAATTCTTCTAACTACAGACGAAGCTCTTGGAGCTCCTGAGTGGTCATCCTGTAAGGAGCCCGAGAGATAGGCTCAACCCCAGGCAACAAATCAATCTTGAAATCCACCTCTCACTTAGGAGGCATACCTGGTATCTCACTAGGGAAGACATCAAAAAATTCTGCAAGAAGAGGGTAATCATTCAAAGACACCTCATGACTATCCTCCGACTCAAGGTCATTAACCGATACAGCAAAGAGTTGACAACCCTGACGAAAACACCTTTTTAACTGCATAGCTGAAATCATTCTCAAAGAGACGGGCCTCTGAACACCCACAATTTCCACCTCTTTACCAAAATCATCCACACACCGCACTACCTTACAGCAGCAATCAATCAAAGCATGATGTGAGCTTAGCCAATCCATGCCCAAGACTACATCATAAGAACCAAGGGGAAGAATTCTAAGATCCACCTTAGTCGACATTGCCCCTAACTCTAACCTACAACCTTGCACAAGCTTCTCGACCTCCACCTTAGATCCCGAAGCTAACTCAACCTGCCACTTTTCACTTTGCTTTATTGCCCCTAGTTTACATCGCTCAACAACTAAAGGAGAGATAAAAGAATCAGATGCACCAGAATCAAAAAGTACTGAAATGTTAAACTTATGTAATGAACCTGTAGTTTCAATGACGGTGCTCTGATGATCCACCTGCTGATTATCCACTATTGCGAAGACTCAGTGAGATTTCCCTGCGTCTCCTACTATCGGCTCGGACAACGACGGTTTCTGACTAAACTCTGAAGCACTCTTTTGAGGAAACATCCTAGCAATATGCCCTTGCTTCCCACACGAGAAACATCCAGAACCTCGACCAAAACCTCTTCCCCCGGATGGAGCATTCAATTGCTGGAAACTCCCACAACTAGGTGCAGACTAAAAACTCAGTGCAGGCTGTCCTGAACCTATACAGTTCTAGTTCTGATCCTTGCGAAACTGAAAGTGACCACCTTGCTAAGAAGTAGCATTCTTGTGCTTCGATTGAGACTACTGCTGCTGACCCCCTCTTGAAGGCCCAAAATGACTCTTAGAAGGTCCTACTGACTGTGTCTGACCCCCTTGCGAAACAGCTCTAGGAGCGGACACACTACCAATCTGTACTCCTACATGACCACCCAAAGCCATGGCCAAGTTTTCCTCTACGAAACGAGCCTTCTCGACAGCAACTTCCATGGTCTTGGGTTCGAAGACCCTTACACCACCAGTGATGCATGCGTTCAAACCTTGAACAAAGTGCTGAACCAACATCCCTTCATCATGGCTAATCCCTGCATACTGCTTTAGCTCATAGAAGCGGCGTTCATACTACTCCACTGACATTGCCATTTGCTTAAGATCGTGAAATTCATCTGCCCTGCGCTACCTCCAATGATCTGAGAGGAAGCGAGCCCTGAACCTTTCCAAGAAAAATTCCCAAGTGACCATACTAATATCCATATGCAACTTTTGTTCCTCAAGCTGCCACCAAGTGGACGTGAAACCCCACAAATGCATAACAGCACATCGAGCCTTGGTATTACTACCATAGGGGTGCATTGCGAAGCATTGGCCCAAATCAATTAACCAGGTCTCGGCTTCCAACCCTCCTCTAGAGCCATCAAAGGTAGGTGGATGAG